>VXAL01003456.1:81636-84136 GCA_013399475.1 Chauna torquata
TCCGCAGCGCCCTGGCAGCGGCGGAGCCGAGTGCGGTGCCCGCGCCCCGCGGCTGCCGCAGGCGGAATGCGGGGCGATGGTCCCGGCACCGCGCGAAGATCCGCGTTGGAAAGTTTGGGGGATGTTGTCCTGCCTGTTAGCCGGCTTCCAAAAACCCTGGGACGCCCTCTTCGTAGAGCAGCAAACACTTAAGCGCTCGCTTCTTTAGCTCTGCCGAAACATTTCTGAAAAGTCATTTGGTTCCTGGGAGGCGACTTCTGGTTTTTAGCTGAGTTTGATGCGCTTCGGGTGCACTCGAGTTTTGCCATTTGCTCCGCTTAATCCCCTTGCTCTTCTTAGTAAACGTATTTATTTTTCTTCCGATATTTTTTCTACTTCCTCTTGAAGTTTCGAGCAGGAGTTGAAGAAAACGTTGGGTTTTTAATTTGTCTTTCATCGGCCTCCTAGGAAAGAATTTGTAACTTCTTAAAGTGAGCGGAGAAGGGGAAAGCTGAGATGGAAATTATCTGGCTGGGAAAGCAGAGAGGGATTTTTTCACATCTTCACTTTGTTTAATTGCATCTTCTGACGTTCGATGTCGTTTTTGTTTTTAGTGGACGGAACAGAGCAAAACACCTCCAAGTATCTATTTAAAAAGTAGCCATTTTCTTCTGTTTTTAGTCTTTTGATCTGATTTTGCACATCGTTTTCAAATGAAAGACCCTGGGAGTGTGAGAAAGGAATGTTAACTTAACCACTTTCCTGCCTGTTGCTAAACGATGTACTTACAGTAAGTTGGATTTTGCCTGAAATGATAGCTTGGAAGTGAAGCTTTTGTTTAGTTTGTGTGGCTATCATAAGTTGAATAAGTAAATAACAAAGTTTATTTTTAAAAAATACCGGCCGATTGCCTAGGAGAAGCAGTGTGCTTCATTATAATATCTGTAGGAGCTTCCTCCCGCCCTTCTGTAGTAATGGGTTTAGGTTATGGCTGTTTTACATGCTTAGACGATAAGTTTTGAGTAAGTTGCCTAGAGGGTGTGTTTTGTAAGGGTGTTTCAGGATTTGTACTAATACCAGCACAGGGCTGCCCTCCGCCTCGCCGGGGTCCCCAGTCCTGGTAGCAGCTTCTCACTCGAACAGGATAGGGTGGGTGTGCTGCAGTGAGGACGAGTTCGCATTCTATGCCTTGAAATTGCAAAACAAAAACTCGAAAATCCAAGCGCTCCTTTCTTTTCCTTTCATACTGTGGCTTCAGGTTTGCTAATCCTTCTACATTTTGCACAGGGTTCAGGCAAATTTAGCATCGCGAGTCCTTGAAGACACTTACAGTAAAGATACAGCTGGGCAGTATTTTGTGCGAATGAATAGAGTGGCCCCCGGAAAACTTCGTGCATCTGATTTGAATTCTGGTTTGTTAAACTTTCTGTTATAGTTCCAGATCTAAAGATCGATAGAAAAAAGTTCATCACACTGCAACAGCATGTATTTATTTTTTTACTGCTCCCTTTTCTAAAGTTCAAAGCTCATGCAATTCATCCTTACCAGGGAGATTTCCACTTAAAATGTATTTTTGGTGCAATCAGTGGATAAGTGAATTTACCCTTTATGTTCACCCCGTGAATGTTCACGTTTAATAAAGTTCATGTTGGATTAAGCAGAACAAGTATCAGATTAATAGCAGAAATTACTTGCAGAATAAATTGTATTCAACAAGTAACTAATTATGGGTAGGAAGTGAGCAGGAGACTGTGGGATTATTTCCTTTTGTTAATAACTCCAGCTACTTTCATGATATTTTAGAATTTTCTTGGAGCTGGTTGGAATTGTGTTCCCAATTGTAGAAGAGTATTCTTGGAGCACAGTTTCCAAGGCAAAAGTTGTATCAGAGAAATAAACCAGCCAGACTCTGGGAAGAGAAAGTATTTGCTGCCCTTCCATATAGAGGCTTGTCAGAACCAGTGCCTTTCCATGTCAATAATGGATTTTGGTAAATTCCTGTTACAGCTTTATGATCATCCATGTAATTATTACTGGGCCCACGAAATGAGAGAAATTATGATTGCTTTCTTTAGTAAGATCTGAAGGGCAGGGTACTTAAGAGAAATAATTGCTTAGTTAGGCTGCTTTTAGTTTGTTACGTAATTAGGCCTTTTTGTGAGATAACTGCGGTATATCAATTCAGAACAGACACTTGTGTTTTTTCCAAAGGTGAGCCCAAAGTGTAGAGGGCCTTGTGAAATATCACTTATGCAGATGCAATTCAGAAATAATTACTGAAACCCATATGGTGGGAGCTATCTACACCCAGTGTTAGTTCAGACCCATTTTGCGTGTGTTTCCCCTACGTAACCCGCATCTTTGTCTCGCTGCAAAATATTTATGGTTTAGTTTGTACCTTATTTATCTGTTTGATGCTAAGTACCATCTGGCTCTCCAAGGACAAGCTCTCCTGTATATTTAGCTGTACCAGTTCTTATTGCATAACTTGCTTTTAACCATATTCATGGTTTAATTGTGG
>VXAL01003456.1:89136-97924 GCA_013399475.1 Chauna torquata
CTACCTCACATAGGGGATCTGACAACATTAGGCAACTTTTCAGTGATAAATAGTAATGTAATAATTGAAAACCTTCAGAGTACTAAAGTGGCAGTAGCACAGTTCTCACAGGAAGCGAGATGTAATGGTGCATCGAACAACAAGCTTGCTGTACCTGCCCTGATGGAGCAACTCTTGGCTTTACAGCAGCAGCAGATCCACCAGTTGCAACTGATTGAACAAATTCGTCACCAAATATTATTGTTGGCTTCCCAAAATACAGACATGCCAACATCTTCTAGCCCGTCTCAAGGTACTTTACGAACATCTGCCAACCCCTTGTCCACATTAAGTTCCCATTTATCCCAGCAGCTGGCTGCAGCAGCTGGATTAGCACAAAGCCTTGCTAGTCAATCTGCCAGCATCAGTGGTGTGAAACAGCTACCCCCTATACAGCTACCTCAGAGCAACCCTGGCAACACTATAATTCCATCCAGTAGTGGCTCTTCTCCAAGTATTAACATACTGGCAGCAGCAGTTACAACACCGTCCTCAGAAAAAGTGGCTTCAAGTATTGGTGGCTCACAGCTCAGCAACCCACCAGTATCAGCATCATCTTCACCAGCTTTTGCAATAAGCAGTTTATTAAGTCCTGCATCTAATCCACTTCTACCTCAGCCCACCCCTAATAACTCTGTTTTCTCCAGTCCCTTGTCCAATATTGGAACACCTGCAGAGGATTTAAACTCCTTGACTGCCTTGGCACAGCAAAGAAAAAGCAAGCCACCAAATGTAACTGCTTTCGAAGCAAAAAGTAATTCAGATGAAGCATTCTTTAAGCATAAATGCAGGTTCTGTGCTAAAGTGTTTGGGAGTGACAGTGCCTTGCAGATTCATTTACGTTCTCACACTGGCGAGAGGCCATTTAAATGCAACATATGTGGAAACAGGTTTTCCACAAAGGGAAACTTAAAAGTCCACTTTCAGCGTCATAAAGAAAAATACCCTCATATTCAGATGAATCCATACCCAGTGCCAGAGCATTTGGACAATATTCCTACAAGCACGGGTATTCCTTACGGGATGTCTGTACCGCCAGAGAAACCTGTCACAAGCTGGCTGGACAGCAAGCCAGTCCTCTCCACCCTGACGACTTCTGTGGGGCTGCCACTCCCACCAACGATACCAAGCTTGACCCCATTCATCAAAACTGAGGAGCCTCAGCCGATTCCCATTAGCCATCCTTCTGCTAGCCCTCCCTGCTCTGTCAAGAGTGACTCGGGAACAGCTGATCCCGCATCAAAAATTTCCAATGGACTTTCTGATGAGGTAGAGGCTGGTGCTTTGCCTACCTCAAATGGCAAAATGGAAGAAAACCCCCAAAACACAAGCTCCATTGCTAACATGAGCAGCTCTGTGAGCTCGCCAGCAGCAGACTCGGGCTCCAGCAGCATCGCCACTTTTACAAATCCGTTGATGCCTCTAATGTCAGAGCAATTTAAGGCAAAATTTCCATTTGGAGGACTATTGGATTCAACGCCAGCATCCGAAACATCAAAATTGCAGCAACTGGTAGAAAACATTGACAAAAAGGCAACCGATCCTAATGAGTGTATCATTTGCCACCGAGTTCTCAGTTGCCAGAGTGCACTCAAAATGCATTATCGCACACATACTGGTGAGAGGCCGTTTAAATGTAAAATCTGTGGTCGCGCTTTCACTACTAAAGGCAACTTAAAGACTCATTACAGTGTCCACCGTGCCATGCCCCCACTGAGAGTACAACATTCATGCCCGATCTGCCAGAAAAAATTCACCAACGCTGTTGTGCTACAGCAGCATATCCGAATGCACATGGGAGGGCAGATCCCAAACACCCCAGTCACGGAAAACTATCCTGAGTCAATGGAATCCGATACGGGATCTTTCGATGATAAGAATTTTGATGATATAGACAACTTCTCAGATGAGAACATGGAAGACTGTCCTGACAGCAGTGTGCCAGATACACCTAAATCTGCAGATGCATCACAAGACAGCTTGTCTTCTTCCCCTCTGCCCCTGGAAATGTCAAGTATTGCTGCTTTGGAAAATCAGATGAAGATGATCAATGCAGGACTTGCTGAACAACTTCAGGCAAGCTTAAAGTCTGTTGAAAATGGGTCAGTGGAAGGGGACGTTTTGACTAACGATTCATCATCTGTTGGTGGTGATATGGAAAGCCAAAGTGCTGGAAGCCCTGCTGTCTCGGAGTCTACCTCTTCCATGCAGGCCTTGTCCCCATCCAACAGCACTAATGATTACCACAAGTCACCAAGTATCGAAGAGAAACCAGTAAGAGCTTTACCAAGTGAGTTTGCCAATGGTTTGTCTCCAACCCCTGCGAACAGTGGTGCTTTGGACTTGACGTCTAGTAACACCGATAAAATGATTAAAGAAGAGTCTCTGAGTATGCTGTTTCCTTTCAGAGACAGAGGTAAATTTAAAAACACCGCATGTGACATTTGTGGCAAAACATTTGCTTGTCAGAGTGCCTTGGACATTCATTACAGAAGTCATACCAAAGAGAGACCATTTATTTGCACAGTTTGCAATCGTGGCTTTTCCACAAAGGGTAATTTGAAGCAGCATATGTTGACACATCAAATGCGAGATCTACCATCACAACTTTTTGAGCCCAATTCCAGTATCGGCCCTAATCAGAGCTCTTCGGTTATGCCTGCTAATTCACTGTCATCACTCATAAAGACTGAGGTTAATGGCTTTGTGCACAGCTCTCCTCAGGATAGCAAAGAAACACCCTCTGGTCTAGCTGCTTCGGGGCCGCTGCCCTCCTCTGCCACGTCCCCTGTCCTGCTGCCTGCTCTCCCCAGAAGAACCCCCAAACAGCACTACTGCAACACATGTGGGAAAACGTTTTCTTCCTCCAGCGCTCTGCAGATCCACGAAAGGACACACACTGGTGAGAAACCTTTTGCCTGCACTATATGTGGAAGAGCATTCACAACAAAAGGCAATCTGAAGGTACTTCTTCCTCTTGCTGTTCTTAGGTTTCATTTTGGCCTCGCTGCGGGTTTTTCAGTGTTCACATCTGTTAAAGTTGCAAGCAGTGGTACCTTTGGGTATCTGTGGTATGACAGCTGGAGTGTTTAGTCAGCTCTGGTAGTACTAGATGGGCTCTTGTTGAGTGCTTGTGTTGGCAGCAGGTCCGAAGCGTGATCTGTTTTTGATGCTTAATTAAAATTCACCTACCAGCAAAGACCATCTATGTCGAGTGTGAAACAGAACAGCCAAATGTTGGTAAGGAGAATTAATTGAGAAATGTGTTTAGTAAACTCACGCACCCCTGTAAGAAATGAAAGGCTCTCAAATATGTTTTTTTTTTTTTTTCATAACTATCATGTAAAATGACAGGTGTTTAAAAAAACTATTAACATAATTCTGGAACTAATGGGCAGTACTTTAATTGATTATATAACTAACATTTCCTACTGATATGTGTTTGGAAAAGCAAATATACTTAAGTTTTAGAACACCAGTTGAGCACTTTACTGTGTACATTTTTCTGTTGACAGAGTATTTCTCTAGAGGTTGCTGCCAGTAATGCGAGATGAATAATTACTTTCAGGCCATTCTGTCTATACACGAGGCTCTCCGATGAGCAATCAGTAAAGGATACTTTCTGCCTGTCTGAAAAGGACATTTATAGGGTAAAGGGTGTCAAATACAATACTTACCACTGCAATGAAAGTGGACATAGCAATTCTAGCCCCGAAAGCAGCTATCTGCAATTGACGGAGTGACGTGAAGTCATTATAAGCTAAATACATGTAATAAGAAAAAAGAGTAACAAGCAGTGTATTGTTCAGCAGGAAAACGGGGTATTCTGGTAATGGTGATGAGCTGATCCAGAAGAAGCTTATTTATTACTCCAGATGGGAAATGGAGCCCTGCATCCGCTAACTTTTGTGCCCTCCATTATGCAACAAGACCGGACATGTTCGTGGACTGCTGCCTTTGCCGCCATCAAAATAAGTTTGAAATCTCTGCCAACCACTATTTTTTGTTTGTTTGTTTTCTTCTTTCTATCTTTTCAGGTTCACATGGGCACTCACATGTGGAACAGTACTCCTGCAAGACGAGGCAGACGACTTTCTGTAGATGGCCCCATGACATTTCTAGGAGGCAATCCTGTAAAGTTCCCAGAAATGTTTCAGAAGGATTTGGCTGCACGGTCAGGGAATGGAGACCCCTCCAGCTTCTGGAACCAGTATGCAGCAGCGCTCTCCAATGGCTTGGCCATGAAGACCAACGAGATCTCCGTCATCCAGAACGGCGGCATCCCTCCGCCACCGGGGGGCCTGGGCAATGGGGGCAACTCGCCCATCAGCGGCTTGACGGGAAGCCTGGAAAAGCTCCCGAATTCAGAACCCAACGCACCTCTAGCTGGTCTGGAGAAAATGGCAAGCAATGAAAATGGGACAAACTTCCGTTTTACACGTTTCGTGGAAGACAACAAAGAAATTGTAACAAATTAGAAAAAAACTATAACATTCCTGCAAATAGTGCAACCTAGGGTTGCTTTTTTCAAACTGCAAGCTACAACATTACAAAGACTTTTTTTTGTACAATGTTCTACTTCTAGAGTTCTAAGAGAGCTTATTTATTAGTGATATAACCTTGCTTTGCAAACAAATGCAAGCATTAACTTTGGTCTCCTGTATTTTGAACTAAATACTAATCGACTAGAGTGCTGTAAAGTTGCTGTAACATTTATGGCAGTTGCAAGTCTGTTCTGCTAGGTGATCTTATTCTGGCATTAACTTATTTTCTATATCCAGTTTAACATGAACTCTGGTATTGATGCAATGCCTCAGTGATGCATTAGATCTCTAATAAAAATCTGTATATAAATGTACACTTTGATCCTGCTGGAAATTTTATCAGCACACACATTGTTTAATTTTTCCAAACAGAATTAAGAAAAGGACCGAAAGAATATAGACTGAACCATGTGGGTCCTTTACACAGCTCAGTTTTTGATTTTTATTATAAAATTAAAACTGCTTTAATTTTTGTAGGTTTAACATTTTCCGTTTTGAACTGTTATTTGTATTGTGCTTTTTACTTGAGTCGTCTTAAATGTTAATACATTTCTGTACAGTAATAAGCACGCAGATTATTAGAGAAGATACTGAAGTGTTGTTTTGGTAGTTGAAACTGAGACGTAACATTTTGCCTTGTAGGTATACTCATTATAGAAAATGTGCTGGACTTTCACAATGCTGCTAAGTATAGCATCTTGAACAACTTCCGTGGACAACTGTAGATGCTCCTGTATATACGATACAACATCACTTTCATTAAAATGTACATATGTTCCTTACAAGACCACGCCCTACTCCTTGACCAAGGGAACAAGTATAGTGTTTGTTTATTTTGTATTAGGTATGGGGGGGGCAGGGGAACCTTGGACTGTTACATGCACTTTCTTGGAAAGTTGAAAGGAAAAAGAGGTCCAGTTTCTTTAACATTTAATACTTACTAACAGCAGAGATACTGTAATTTTACTCGAGTAATCAAATACATTTTTGCAACAGATAAAGTTTGCTGTCTCTGTGTTTTTAAAGTGTACCTGTATTTAGTAATCACTTTGAATGTATTGTTTAGCCTTTCCCTTGGTTAACATGAACTGTCCAGGTTGTATGTGCGTGTTTATATTTGTAAGTATGGATATACATATATGTATTGCATATTAATTGCTAGTATATTTTTCATACTCCCTAGTAATGGGAACTTTCTCCTTAACTAATCAACTACGCCTTCTCATAAAATTGTAGATATTTTGGCATTTTTCATTTCTTTATAAAAAAAAAAAATGCTGCTAGCAAAGACCTTATTGAGCCTCGTTAAGTTTCCTTTGAAGGAAATAGTTTATCATGTTTAAGGCTTGATTTGGTTCAAATGCTTTATATTTGATATTAATTTTATTCTATAAGATTCTATGTTTGTGGCATGCTTACGCTGCTATATCTGTGTTAAGATGTCCACTTGCAAGTCTCCATGTGTTATATGGAGTTTATAACTTGATTGTAAAAAAAAAAAAAAGAAAATGCTTTGGCCTTGCACATGATTTGGCTTCCCTTATGCACCTGCAATGATCATTAACCTCAATGGGAGTTTGGGGACACAGAATTCAGCCCAATATTTTCACCTGGTAGAGTTTTATCTCCCTAACATTATTTATGAAAAATAAATCAGCTTGGCTGCCTTCAAATTACGGATGCTTAAAAACAAACAACAACAACAAAACAGGAATGACCAATGTTATGTTCATTGTGTATATACATATATTTTGTTTACAATTCCAAAATTCAGGTATTTTGCTTTATGGGATTTTCTTTAATATCAGTATGTACGGGGGGAGCTGCTTGCCTTTTAGAACACGTAATCCCTTTGCTCTCCCCCCTAGTAGCTTGAATTGTAAATTGGGCGTAATAGGGGATTTAACACTGAAAAGCTGGGGTGAGGAAAACTTTTCTTGAGGAATTTTACCGTTAATATGATTATGAATACTTAGTAAAGTATAAACGCTGTAGTCTGAATACCTCTTGGACTTCATATCCTTAGAACTTTTTCGTGTTCAAACGCGACGATTCCTCTGGTGTAAGATACGCATTTCTGTTCATATGTAAGTTGTACGCTAGAGCCAGCTGGCTTGTCAATGTGAATATTTAAGAATTTCGAGTCACCCTCTGGTCTCAGAAAAAGGGAAATTAAACAGACTTTAATGATTTTATCAGTGAAATACTAACTAATTCTCCTTTTAACCTAAACGTAGATTTGTGCAACAGAGAAGCCAGGAAGGGCTAGCAGACCAGGTGTTCGTGCGGCTGGCTTGAGCTGCATTAGCGGCTCTAGCCCCTGGAACCTCTTCTCCCGCTAAAGCCAAGCGTTCGGGGCCTGAGGCGGGCGACGCGGGCGCTTGGCGCTGCTTCAGAACCGAACGTGACCGGTTTTCTCCCGGCGTTCAGGGGCCGGGGGCTCCCCCCGGCTGCCGCGCGCCCCCTGCCTCCGGGCCGAGCCCACCCGCGCCCTCAGGGCACCCCTCGGCTCGGCGCGCGCCGGGGTGGGGCGGGGCGGCCGTTAGGGGCGACCGTTGGGGGCGACCGTTGGGGGCGGCTGAGGTAACCCCCGCCCCGCTGAGGGGATGCCGGGGGGAAGCGGGCACCCGTGGTGCCGCCCCAAGGGGCTCCATCTCCTCACCCAAGGTGAGGCGGCCCCCGGCGGGGCGGCAGACCCTCTTCTCTCCCCGCCTTTCGGCAGAGTTTTCGTGAGGAGCGGGGTGCCCAGCCTGGGGACGGCGGTGCACGACGGGCGAGGGTCCCCGAGACACCCCTTCCCCCGGCCGCGGCGGGGCCGCCCGCCTGATTGCGATGATTGAGCACGGCTGGGCGGGGGCTCCCCCAATAAACCCTGCCCTGGGGAGTCGGTGCTGTTTCACTTTGTTCTTCCCTCTCTACCGTCTGTGAAGGTGGGTGCTTGGGGGCGAGAAGGGGATCCGCCGTTCCCCAGTCCTACCCCGCTGTGCTGGGCTTGGCGGAGGGTGCCCGTACTGTTATCCCGAGGCATTAAGGGGGCTTTCCGTTCTCTCCTGCCGCCCCCGGACGGACGGAGCTGCGGTCAGCCCCGCTGCGGCAGCCGGGGGCGTCCCCTGAAGGCACGGAGGCCGTGGCCCCGCGGGGTGCTGGGGCAGAGTCGGCTCGGGGCTCCCCGCCCTGTCAGGCGGAGCGCCCGGCTGGCCGCCGGGGAGCCGAGGGGCGGGGAGGGGGGGTGGGAGGCGAGGAGGAATAATTCGCTCTGGAAACGCGGAATATTAAATTTCCCGTTACTTGACACCAGGCCGTGGGGACCGGGGGAAGTTACCTCTCCCCAGAGCTGTCCTCTGGCAAGCGCACAAAGGTGCCCGCGTCGCCTCGCAGCTGGGCGCCGCGCTACCTCGCTGCAATTACCCAGCGCAGGATTTCCTATTCACAGACATTGAATTAATCCTTATTCACGAATAGATTTTTTTTTTCTTTACAGTTTTGTTTGTGCGGCCGCATTTTTCTCATTAGCAACAAAGTTTTCCTTCCTTGCTTTTTTTTTCTTTACCCTCCTTCCCTCCCGTCACAATTTTATGATCCATTAAAATAAAGCGCAGCGGGGTGTCGTGCCCCCCCCCCCCCCTCCCTCTTTTTTTCTTTTTTNCTTTCTTTTTCTAAGCGCCAACGATCGTTCAGCGCGTTCATCTAATCAGCACGAGTAATTTTCTTCACCCAGAAAGAGACGTGATTTATTTAAAAAATGGGGCCGGTAGCGTGCGAAACTTCCCCGTGTGGGAAGAGCCGGAGGCGTCCGGCCAGTGCCGGCTGGGCAAAGCGCGGGGCTGCCGTTCCTGCCGGCCGGCGGCCCGCTGGGCGGTTTTGCTGGCAGACCCCTGAATCTGGGGGCTTCCCCAAATGCTGCGGGGAGGGGAGGAGGCGAGCACACGGGGGCGGCTGAGAGAGAGGAGCCGGGGACGCGCCGTCCGCTCAGCCCAGCCGCGGTCCCCCGGCCCTGTAGCAGTCCGGCGGGTGGCCACTTCTCTTTCACGGTGCAAATTGGGGAGATGCGCGGCAGACGGAATAAAAGGATGAAAAGGGGGTGGAGGGCTAATCAAAATGACCCACTGTCACAGCAGGCTAGAGAGAGGAGGGAGAACACCACTTCGGAGGGGCATGAGTGAGGTTTCTCTATTGACGAGGTCGGGATGTAAATGGCGGGGGGG
>VXAL01003456.1:97933-117865 GCA_013399475.1 Chauna torquata
GGGCAGCAAATTGCATGGTTTATTCTACATGCAGATGATGACCAAATCCAAAGGCTTTTTGTCTGGGAAAAGATGACTTCTTCAGGGACAGGTTGCAAGCCCTCCCTGCAACAGCAGTCCACAAATCTCTTCTAGGCTCCTTCCAAAAGAATATTTGCTGACCATCAAAATGCAACAGTTGCTGTTTGGTTTGACCTTTTTCTGGGGTGTACTTTTGCTTTTGGGAGTCCTGAAGTTGTAAGCTACCTGGTTGCATCTTTGCAGGAGGCCAGTTTTACTTGGCAAGTGAAGGTGTGACTTTTTTTTTCCTCCATGACAGCCTGCAGTACTTCTCCATTTATTTATTTTTTAAATCAAAGTATCATTTTCTATCTGGCTTCCATCCCTCATGAATATGAATTGACAGAAGTTAAAATAATGTTTTGCAAATACATGGGTACAGCTATTTACACAAGCTAGAAGCAATATGTCTTTTAGCTGCAGAATCGAAATATAATGACTTAAAAGATTTCACATACAGTACAATCTCTTGTATAAATACCTATCTCTAGGCAAAATATTAAGAAGGAATAGAGATTTGGAAATATCTATAGGGAAGAACAGGAATAATTAGAAAATACGCAGTGTCAGCTGAGAATAGGGTTACTGATAGCTATGTTTATGTTCACTTTTCTGATTTTGGTATTTCTGCTTTTTACATCCAGGTTATAGTTAATATCAGAACAGTTACCCTGAGCCAGTCCCTCTGTCGGTACTGGCGGATGCCTAGAAAATGGCAAGTGCATGGTGATTCCTCCTTGGGAAGATCTCCTTGTTCTAGAGACACAAGACACTGAGAGTTCCTGAACTGAATGCGGTGACTGGAATATTTTACAAGTAAGTGAGGTGTAAGCATGGTAGTGATTGAAATTAAGTTTCAGACTTAAATCATATTATGGCTTTGTCTTACCATGAGTCTCTTCGGTGTCTTTTTTAATTTCTGTTTTTCTTTAGATGTGTATTTTTTTAATCCTCTTTAAAAATCTTAAAAGGCAAAATCACTCAATGATATGGGAAGAGGAGCACTGAGACCAAGAACAGGAGGGGGGGGAAGAAATCTTTTAATGATCAAGTCCATTTAGCACTGAGGGAGCTGGTGAAAACTCAGGTGTTGAAGGCATTCTCTGCAATGCTATGCATGGTGGCTGGGGCCAGCGGCTTGTGTACAGATAACTCTGTGTATGGATACCTGTGAGAACACCTACTGGACAGTTGTAGAGTAAGGAAGTGATGACATCTTCCTTTTTATGGCAGTTAACTAATCTAACCCAAATTGCAGGCTGCTCTTAACTTTTGGAAGTTACTGTAATTTAGAAAGCAGTTTCCATCTGGTTAGATGGATACCAAAAGCATGTCCATGCCTATGTCAGATTCGGTCATGAGTGCAAATAAGGAAGGTCCTTACTGGAACATTTGGCCCTTAAACTTCTGGTGTCATTTCCTTCTCTAAGAAAGAAGTCTCTCTATGTTAGCAGACATTCACAACATCTTTACAGACAGCTCTCTTGATCAGGGCTGTACTAAAGTGCAAAGGTCTATTTTCTTTATTTAAAGGTCTTAAAAATGCAGCATCACAATGTCAGGTGGGTGTAGCAGAAGCCCTGCAGCACCTGGCATCAGGTGGTGCAACACAAGCAGTATTTGGGATTGAATATGGAAAGAAAAAAGTGGAGCGGTCTGGCCCGGTATCATAAATCTAGCTCCACTGGTTGCCACTTTCTTTTCCCTGTATTTTCCATGACAAATAGTTTGAAAGCTGAGCCAGCGAACCTAACCAGATGAATAATGTTAAGACTTTTTTTTCAAACCAATACCTGTTTTAATAATGAGCTTTCTTTAGGTGTGAATAATTCTAAACTGCCTTCCTTTCAATGGGATTTTAAAATGTCAGTTAATATGTAGTGAAGCTAACATTTGTTCATGTGTGCAATAACTAAGGAGATAGTCATTTTCAATGCTAAATAAGATTTCATATGAACTCCTATCTTTCTGTTGGTTACAGGATCCAGTGAATAGTCAATTATAGAGAGAGACAGAACAGATTTCAAAGGTTTGTAGGCTTTAGTTGCCCAGACTGAGTATCGAGTCCTCTTGACAAGTTCTGTCAGAGCTGCAGTGGAGAATGAGGCTGCTTATGATGGCTAACTCAGTCGTGGGGATCTCATAATACCAGCATACACCTCTGGTGATGACATACCTAAACGAATTTAATCCCCTGCTTAGGTGAGTTCAACTTGGACTTGGTTTCTAACACCAAGTGTCTGAGCTCTGCACAAACAATTTCTCTAAAAGCATCTGTGGCAGGTTAAGATGTAACTATCTTTCTCTTTCAGTCCAGATGTTTATTTTGTTCCCTGAGATTTTTACCCCTCCATATTTGAATGGATGGAAAAGATCATATAAGTACTCTTTGTTCATATTACTGCAAAGACAGTGCGATTTTTTTTTTTTTTTTAACTTGGTAAATAAGGCCTTAAGATAGAAGATATCCAAAATGTAGCAGGCAGGTTCACAAAGCTTAAGGAGAAGATGTTACAAAACTAGAGGCAGAACTGAAGCATCTGTGAGTCAGAGAGAAAAGAACTCATAAAGCTACAACTTCTTTGAGACAGAATTTCGTGAGATGTTATCTTCCACTCCAAGCCTCCTAAAGGGCCAACTGTAACAAACGGGCTTAGTTTAAAATGCCACTGAAGGCCATTTAAGACAGTATGTCTAACTTTGCACTGAAGTGGAGGAAGAACACTCCATAATATGTTGTTGTGACAGAGCATAGCAGTGACAGCTTAAAACACCAAGGCTATTTCTTCAGCCATCTCCTTACTGCTGTTAGGTAGTTGCCTAGAGTCACTTTTCTTGCATGACCTATACAAAACAGTAGACTGTGCTCCGATGTTCTCTCCTGGATTTGAAGAAGTTATTAAACCAATTCTCTCTTTCCAAAGCTGTATGCATTCATGCTGGCATCCTCAATAAAGCTGGGACACAAACAAAAAAGCAAACAAAACAGCCACAATAGTATTCAATGCACTTAAACTTGGAGGAAATGAAAATCAATATTTGTCAAATGGAGGGAAAAGGTAAAATGGACTGAGGAAAAATGTCTAGCTTTCTTAAAAGCCATTAGTGAAAATGAAAAGTTGACAGCAATACTGAAATTTAATTTAATGCATTGGTGCTGTTTGAATGGCCGATTTTTTTTTTTTCCTCCCACCCTCTATCTGCTGATGCATACACTAGCTTGATGCACACACTTCTTTATTGTTAATGCTGCTGAATGAAACTTACTACATTTTAATTGTGCATGGTTTGGAGCCTTGAAACCTTACATAAAGGTTTCACTTGTGGTAAAAGTGTGAGAGCCTGATTTAGTAAGTTAGTTTCATCTTCTGGGCATGTGTCACCTTGGGCAAGTTGCTCTAATCTCTTGATATGCTCCATAAAATGGTGCTAACAATAGTTCCTTACTTTTAATTTATTTTGAATATTTAGATAAGAAACTGTTCAGATTAGTCTTTTACAATGTGTCTATACTACATGGTTACTCTCTTGGAATAGAAATGGTTATAACATATCTGGTAAAACTAAGTATGTGGAATTGTAAAGGTCATGTTTAGTGAGAAGAAAAATGCTGGATGATGTACAGTATGGCAGTTTAGGGTCAGACCTGTTGCCTCAGCATCTTCTTGGTTTGTTTGAGGCTAGCATGTGAGGTAGGAAGGTGTGAAGGGGCTAGTACCAGTGTGGTGTAGTAGAGAGCAAATTGAAATGGAGTGAGAAAATTGGGGTCCTCTGCAGCTCTTGGTTTTGGTGTAAGTCTGTAATATTGCCTGATGCTCTTTTTCTCCCATAGAGTATATATCTGCATGTGCTATATAGAATTACTGTCAGCAAGTGCAGTAACGCAACCATTTCTAGAAATGAAGCTACAGTTATGTCCACTGTCTGCTATAATGTTGAGCTCTAGGAACGATGATAAAGGCAATATTTTTGGGTCCTCTGAGGTTTTTTTTTCATTCTATTTGATCAATTTGCTTTTTATAACCCTATATATCAGAATGATGATCTTTGCTTTTGAAAGGGTAACTCTGGATTTTGAAACTTTGGCCATGTGTGGTACAAGTCAGTAAGTCATGTTTATGTTCAGAACTTTTCCTTCCATTCTGTTTCTCTGCAAGTCAGTATGGGGATTTTCACTTCATCAGGAGTCTGAAGTAGACATCAACTAAGGTCCGAAGTCCTGATTTTTATATACTACTTGTCTTGAAGTGCTTTCTTTTTATCTGAAAATTATACATTGACAACAGTAACAGCAGTAAGAACAAGCAATTAAGAGTCCGGGCAGTAATTCCCCTGGCCCTCACTCTGTCCCTCCCATCTCCTGATGAAGAAAATGGGCGGCAATCTTGTCCCCACCATCCTCTGCAACTTCAAATTTCAAGCTTGTTTGATGCTTTATTTTGCTATCTCAATTTCTGTAGTGCTCAACTTAAACTATCCCAAAGAATCATGATTTTTGGAAAGTACTGGGCCTACCCTGTCTGAAAATTAAGACTTTTAAAAAGTGTTGATATAAAGTCACCTAAAATCAGTACTGTTCTTTGGGAACAAATGGCTGAAATCCCATGACAGTGGACAGTTACCAGCTGACATTCTAGACTAACATACTGAGATTGTTCTTTTGTCAGCCCTACCTGGCCAGCAGTTTTGTAAGGTCTTTTTTTTATTGCTAGTAAAAAGAAAGCAATTAGTTTGTTGTTTGAGTAGTCTTTGTGTGCGAGTGGGGGCAGTGTACTGATAGACTCAGAACCATGATGGAGTCAGGCACTTGTAGCTAGAATAGTATATGCCTGTGGGGAGCTGTATGCAGTAGGCTCTTGGCCCTTCATAGAGGGCCAAATCCAGGCTGTTACGTTTCCAGATCAGGTTTTTGGGAGACATGACTGTAAGCAGACAAAATTCCTATACAAATACTGACTGTAGAAGGTTCTGAAACAATAAAGAGTCCTGTCGTGACATGATAAGTCTCTTTCTTCAGAATTAGTAATTTTCTGTTTTTCTTCCACCCTCTCCTCATTTCTTTTTCCTCCGTTTTTTTTCTCTCTGGGTTTAAGGCTCTGTATAATGTTGACAGCTACTGGAAAAGATTCTAACAGCAGTAGAACTGGCAAAATACATGAGACTGGAATGGCCAAAGTCCAGTAAAATGGTTTAATCTATCCTTGTGGTGTTCACGGAGTAAGAAGTGATGTGCAGAGAAGTTCTCGGCTATAGCAGTGGCAAATATGGAAATGTCTCGGAGGGATGACTTTGTCATAAATCAAGGGTTGATCTCCTCTTGGCTGTCTTCAGCACATCAGAGATACAGAGGTCTCAGGTTAAAGCTCTGTATTCCTCTCTTCACAGAGTCCAGCTTGGACTCTACTTGATCCTCTGGAGCTTTTTTTCAGTGGAAGCAGTTTATCTAAGCATTCTGAACAAATCTTAAATTAAAACTGCTCTTAATTCTGTCAGTTGGCTTTTGAATTATGGTATTCTTTACTTCTTCTCTAAAGACTTGTGTGGGTATAGCACTGTCCTTTTAAATGGATAAATTTCAGTATGGGAAGCTTTTGCTATCTTTTGATTACACTAAAAAAGGAGGTTGGCAGGGATGGGCAGTTCTGACAGATTAGGGTTTTTATTTCTGAGAAGGGTGAGAGTACATTGGCTGCAAGTAGCTGCTGAGCCTTCTGTTGGAATCTTATTTCATTACTATTCAATGTCCTCTTGCTTCTGTTCTTTGTTTCAAAGTATTTATGGTTGATTTTTCTTGAGAAATACATTAAGAAAGGAACTTTTCTCTGTGTGTGTGTGTGTGCGTGTGCGCGTGCATGTGTGAGGGGATATGGGTAGAGGGGTAAATTTTTTCCTGGGTTCTGTTTGATACAAAATTACAGTACAGTTCCTGAGGAGAAACCTACATTTTCATCTGGGAGAACCGAATAATTTAAGCCTCTTCCATGAGTGCTTTGTTTGTTCACCTCACAATGTTCAGTGTTCATTTTTTAATACCATTATCACTTGTCTGTGCTAAAACGTTAAGTACTGGGTTTCTCTGGATTCACCTGAAGAGCAATAACTCTGGTTTAAAATAAATGAGAAGTAATTCTAAATAATATTTCAGAGGATTTTGTTTGTTTTGGCAGCAGAGGGAGTTTTAATTCCAGAAGCATTTATCTAACACTGCTGGAAAAGCTGGACAGGGCATTACAAAGACTTGAAATAGAGAAACTATTTAATAGTGGTCAAATGCTGCTACCAAAATTAGTCTTTACTAACATCAGAAATGTCACATCCTTCTGGTGTAGTAATAAACCTACAGTGACTCATCAGGGTGGTGGTCTGGCTTTTTCCTCTGCTCTTATGCAGCAGGGTATTGATCAGACCGAAATAATACAACAGCTGAAGCTCAGGTAGTAGATATGCATTGAATTGATCTCACTTTACTAAGCCCCTATATCCCAGCATTACTTATAGCAGAAGGATTGACTCTGGAAAATAACTTTGATAAATACCACCTTGTAGCACCTGTTTAAGTGATGGGGGAAGAAAGCACTCCCTAGTTTGTTAACTTTAAGTATTGGGAGTAGAAGTGGTGTGCACATAATAATATTATGATTCATACAAACCACTTTTCAACCAGCTCAATATATTTCATTACCTCCTTTCCAGCAGAAGTATTGATTTTTTGTTTTGTGGTTTTATAACACAATTTCAAGGCTGTTGTAGTTTAATGAGCCATGTTCTATGATGTTTAAAAAGATTTGAAGCATTTGTTGAAATAAATATTATGGATTGCCCATCTCTTGTCACCTCTTTTTTTCTCTTACCCATATAAACCCAGTTCAAGAATGAATAGGGCAGCCAGCTATGTGGCTTTTTGTGTTTGAGATCAAAGTGCTACTGGAGAACAATAGCAGGCCACACTTCTGTGTTCGTGACCACACACAGCAGCACCTGCAGAGCTGTAAAATGTCATTGTTGCTTCTGCAGTTTGAGCACAGAGGAAGCACCACTGAGGTGGCAGATGATTCTAATAATACTTGATGTGAATTGATGGGGAAGGAGGACCATAACACAGAGGGCTTTTTATTATAAGCCTTGACTTCCCAAGCTGTGAACAACAGAATACTGCACCTGTGGACTTTCTTCAAATCAACCATTATGGAAAGTGACAGATTTTATTAACTTAAGGAAGAACTTTTCAACATGTGAGATTTGTAGTTGGAGACATTTGAAGAAGAAAGAAAAAAAGCAGAATGGTATGTTACATATTTTCCACTGCTTATATTTTTCCAGTGGAATCTGTGCTCTGTTTTTTGACTATGTTGTTATAGAATTGGAGGAGCATCATTAGAAATACTTTTATCTTTAAAAAAGAAAAAAAGATGTAACAACGTCTTTGGGATTTTTTTTTTTTCCATTTTTACCCATTGCTTCATGCTTTATAGAAGACTGGAATTAGCAAGAGAATAAATGTATTGGTTGAAGAGATATGTGCAATAACTTTGAGAGTTTCAGGAGGCTTGAAAAATGTTGCTGGAAAAAACCTTTTAAATCCTCCAAAACAAGTGATTTATACTAGGCACTGTCTTTGTGCGGACAGCTCCTCCCTTGTGCATCTCTCTTCAGCACGGTTCTGGGATGGCAGGGACTGGACCTGGAGGGCTCTAGGATGGTGGCGTCATTCATTGAAGGCACATCTAGGTAAATGGAACTGACATACACTTGAACAATATAGAGCTTACTTTCTACTCCAAACGGGTCAGTTCATCCATTTTATTTACAAGAGAAATGTATCACTGCTTGAAGACGTCTTCTAATATTTCTGTTCTGGGATTGTTACAGTATCAGTCTGGTTTCTAGAATGATGTAGAACATACTCAGTATTTCCTTGTTTGGGTGGCTATCATACCCTGTTGTCTAATACCAAGATACTGCAAAAGTTGGAAAGATTGGACGCCTTGTGGTCTAATATTAGAGTAACTCCTACCTGTACCAGAAATGAACAAAGTGCAGTATCTGATTTACTCAGAATTTTTTCAGTTATCTTTAATGGAATATGTGGCCATTTTCTGACTTTACTATGGCTGCGATAATTTTGCTAGGTGTAGACACAAGCCCCTAGTACCCATAGGAATCCAAACATATCAAAATATTTGTGTAGTTGCAATTATTACCCAGATGATGACATAAATGAGGCAGCCTTAAAAACAGAAACACACATAAATAGGGAAATCTTGGTATGATCACTTTATTGTCTTCATATGTACCCAGATTTTACAGTCAGTTTTGAGCAAATCGTAGATGTAGTAATTCAAGCAATATTAATGGCTAAGAGTTGACAAATCAAGCATAAAGTTAACTGGATCATGATTATTAGCTAAAAGCATAGTGCTTTCTGCTGATTCTTTTTGTTCTAAAAATAAGCTCTGGATAAACTAGAAATCATTTTGCAGGAAACCCTTAATGGTCATGCAGAGTAGTTGGTGGAATATTACGCTTTTCATTTGCACAAACAGATGGTAAGCTTGGCCTTAAATTTAATCAGGGATGACAGACAGGTAGCACTTTTGTACATTTCAGATGGAAACTTCTTTCCAGAGAGAGAAATTGCTTCATATTCAATAGCCTCTATACCAGCAGAAAGAAATGTTTTCCAGATATTAACGTTATCCTTAGTGTTACTTTAACTTGCTGCTAGAATTAACTCATACAAGAAAGCTGCTAATGTACTTGGTCAACTGCAAAAACACTTCTGGCTTATTTTTTTTTTTGCTCTTTTTCTATTTTGGCAATGTACATAGCAATCCAGAACACACAGAGATGGGGCTGTTATAAACTTGTAAGCAAATAGCTTTAACAGGCAGGATTCATGGATCTCTGACCATATTCTTTTTAGCTAATCTTTTAGATAAGATTTTGATATCAACTGTTTCTCTTTCCCCTCCCAAAGCATAATACCTGGTAACTTAAGCACATACAATATGTCTCAGAAGAGAGATTCAGGCAAGTGCAGCCACTGGTGTGTTTTAATGTCACTGCAGAGATTATGTTACCTTCCTAGAAACAAAATCTTTTTTTCTCCCCTTCAAATGGAAGTCCCCTGATACCCCTGTCAGAGACCATTTGTTATGCAGAGTTTTGTGAAGCAATCAAAATTAATTCACAGTGATCTTTTCACCCAGAACCCCCAGCTTCAAATAATGGGCTTTCTCAACAGGTGCTCATTGTGGCAGTTTGACTCCAACTTGCCAGACTAAAGATTTTATTCTTTAGCCATATTTAAGAAAAAATCCTGAACTTGTAATTTACTAATCTTAAGCAGCTGCCAGGAGGGCACACCTGCTTAAAAGTGATGCCTTGTCTTTGAGATCTAAAATCTAAAGATGTTTTTATATTTGTCTATTTCTGTACTTAATAAAATCTCATTTACAAGTCAGTAGAAAATCTGTCTAACAAAAATGTCGTGTAATACTGTAGTCTTATTAGGAAATGAATTGTGTTGTTTCTTCTTGCAGAAGAGCAAAATTCTCCCTGAAGACTAAAGATGTTCTGATTTTTCCTGAGTTAGGATCTGTAGTAGGTCTCATTGTGAAATGAAATAAGATAAAACAAGTGTTTTAAAGTTAGTACTAATAAGCTATACTCATTTTGACTGTTGAGAACTTTGACAAATGTTTGGTCATCTCTTGCAGGTACTGTTTAAATATGTTTCACATGAGCTCCGAAAGCAAAAATCAAAACCATACAGGTTTTTATATTGAACGTCTTTGGTGGGATGGTTTAAAAAAAAAAAAAGCAAAAAGCACAACTTGATTCAGTAAAAATGCTACAGAACATATCAGAAATACTTGCATTGCTGTTGGTACCAGTATAACATAATATTCTCATTCCTTTAACTGTAAACAGCCAAGTAATTAAAGAAGTACACTGCCAGTATAGAGAGATTCCTGCGGAGGTTTAAAGCCATGCTTGTCAAAGCACATTTACACTACTACAATTGTAGAAGGAGATACTGTGGTCATAGCTGTTATGGTAAAAAGTTGCTTAAGCTATAAACATGACCAAAACACTGTGATAATTGTACCTATACGAAACAATATGTAGAAATGGCTTCACCATACTGGTATTATCTTAGGACAGGAACTTCTAGGAACATCAGTGTAGTATCAGAACATATGAAGCATCTACAAAAGAGGGGGAAAAAGGGAATTAAAACAATGGCTAAAAATGTATTTTTAGACAGTGTGATTGCCACTTTTATGGTATTTAAGAGAGAAAATCCTTGCCTGAATTTGTTTTGCTTTGTATGCCACCTTTAAGATTAGATTTAAGAACAGCCAGGAAATGTTTGCCTTTGTATAGCTATTGTTAGTCATTGATTGTATTGATGATAACACTGCTGTAGGTTGAAACTGGGGCTTTTGACATTGTCCTCCATTTTAGAAAGTTTGTAAGAAGTCTCTAAGCCCCTTTATTGAACCAGGTAGCTGAAACAGTGGGGGCCTCCAACAAACTACATACACGTGACACTGCCCAAAACAAAGACACACGTGAGGCCTCTCAGACAGTTGCAGACAGAGGCTTTATTGAGTATTGCTTTAGCACAACTGTTTGAGGGAGAGAAGCAGCAAAAACAGCTTGTAAGGAGAAAGAAAAAGCAGTAAAAAAGCATCAGCCAGAACCACATGAACACTGGTAACATTTACTTGAGAAAAGTGTCAGAGCTTTTTGAGTTAAATGCTGAGAAAAGAAAGCTTAGGATTACAAGAAAAGAAACCATCTCCAGCTGCTTAATTCCTCTTATGTTCAGGGAAGCAGGATTTTGTTTGTTTCAAAGGAGGAGCTGAATTTATCATCAATTTCTGCTAATGGGAAGAGTGCCCTACACTTTGGCTCTCTGCTTAAGTCAAAAGGGGGTGACATTGCTTTTTTATTTCAATAGCACCATTTATCGAGGACTCTCAAAATATTCTATAAGTGTAGGTATTAGACAACACCAGTGCCCTGTAGAGTGGACAAATATAATTTTACCCCCTTAACAAAGTAAGGGACTGAAGTAAGGATTAGTTCAGTAGTGTGACCAAATCAATCAGTGACTTGGTCACAGAGCTAAGAAGGGAATCTAGGGTCCCAATTCCCTTTTTATTCATACTGGTGTAAACCAGATGTAAGCAAGAGAAAAGTCATGTCTTGGCAGCTGTGACACCTGGTTCCCTGCTACAGTTATGAATGTAATCAGGCTCCCTCTGGACCTGAGTGAAATACAGAAGCCCTGATGCTAGGTCCCTTTCTCTTGATATGCTCACAGTGTAGATCATTAGTGCATACGTATCTGTGTGAAACTTGGAATATAGCACCTGTTGTATTGTGCTACAATATATTCAAAGCTTTATAGAAACAATGAAGGTAAAAACCTTGGTCCGTGATCTTTAACATTGCTAAGGGACGTAAGGAGCATGCTATGAGCAACTGGTTGCCATCCACTTGCTCATGTACTTATTTGTAGCATTGGAAAAAAAAAAAAAAAAAAAACACAAAAAAAACCCCAAAGAGTTTGTTAATAAAATTGAAAAAAATGGGTTCTCACCCTTTCCAAATTCCAACTGTTTCCACAAATGAGAGGTGAAAAAGTCCTGGGTGATAAGATGACTTGCGCAGGCTCATCTGGCAGAATGGACCTCACATCTCCCAAATGCCAGTCTGGTGTATGATTCAAAAGATCCAACATAGACAGATGGTTGCAGGTTATAAAACTTTTCCACTCTTTATTACCAGTTACTGTTGAGAGAATATTTGCTGTACATTAAAGCTCTGGTTGAAATGTGTCTAGAATACATATATGTTGCACACTAGCATATCTCTTCACAAGTCTCCTCTGCAAAATATTGTAGTCTAAAGCTGAGCTCTAAGAAGCTAGTTCACAAGCCTCTCACATTTGCTTATACATTAGATTTAAAATTTTATTCTTTATAGAACAGTTGTAACTTTTGCTTCTAAAAATCAAACAAATCAGCCCCAAAGCTTCTGACTGAAGCAACTGTTTGTTTCATCCTATGTCTGGAGTAAAGCTAACTCTGAGTTCAGTATGGCTATAAAATTCTATCTGAAAAGCAGACTTACAAAACATCACATCAAACAGTAAAGGGTATGCAGTTAATGCAGATGTGAACCGTGATCTACAATGGACCTCAAGTGGATATTGGGACAAAACTGTTTGCTACTTTACTCAGAATACAGTTTGCACTGCCATTGCACCATCCAACTCCAATGCGTTCAATAATGTAACTCATTAGCTACCAATGTCTCCTAGTATCTTATATTTCTATATGGGCAATTTAATTCAGCTTCTTTAATGAGTTCTTGCGAAATTTTTTAAAGGAGGAAGAGATTGTTTAGGCTGCTAAACTAAACATAAAACATTAGTTGCTTACACTTTTGTCCATATGAGAAAAATATTACTAATCAGTGATTCGTATGAAGCAATCCTATGCTATTAGGTAGAGAATTTATACCAATGGAGACTCGCCCATTTATATTCAGGTTCTCAATCACACTGAGTAAGATATTCATATGTTTAACCAAAAAGCATACCCAGTAGATTGTGGAAGCATGAAAAGTGGGTTCATAAAGTAGAATACCACATAAATGCTTAGAGATAACTTATAGCAGCACAGAAAACTACACTGTAGCAGCATATCCATGTAAAGACAGCATGCTTTTTTGAAACTGAATAAGATTTGTATAATCTCTTACCTTCCCATTAAAAAATCATATTGCTGAAGACTTAAAAATCAGCTTAAAATATAAACAATGCAATGATTTCTTCGTAAAGCTGCTGGCAGTATGACTTACCAGCTGTTGGATGTATGTATTTGTTTCAATGGAATATTTAACTTCAGCACAGCTGACTGGTTTATTTTTGTTGATGGTGTAACTGCTTCCTTTGTTGCTATTCATTTTGATAATGTGCTTATCTATTACTCTTACCCATTTTGAGGCTGGGGAAACAAAGAAGTTAACTGCTGTCAAGTATTGCTGAGGTATAACTCAGCTTCTCAAATTAGTCACTTTTTTCTTCCTCTTTTCTCTCCACTTGCCAAGAGCTGCATCTTTCTTACTTCAGCTTCTTTTACCGCAGAGAAAACTGAGTTGATTTATATAAACAGTGAAAGGAATGTTACAGTTTTGGATGGAGGACCTCTATGGCATCAGTTGCATTCAGACCTTTAGTAAATTTCTGGCTCTATACAGGAGTGTCGAAGGGTTTCGTTCATTGGCATCGAGATTTCATCTGCAAGGGGGAAGCGAGCATAAGTTTGGTTTTACCTGAAATATATATTACTCTCATGCTACTTATCTTAATGATCATTTTCTAAACTTTAGTGGATGTATAGCTTTTCCTGAGAACATAATTTTGTACATAAGCCTGCTATTATACCTCTTGATCTGAAGACAGGGGCATCCCCAGTTTCCACATCTAATTGTGTGAGAAGGGTGTTACCTCTCCAGCAGCCTCAGCTCCCCCTCCTTTGCCTTGACCTTGTGTCTGGACAGAGATCAGCGTGGCTGGGGCAGATGAGGGTCTGAGAAGACCTGTGGTGCAGCGCAGGGAACAGCACGTGGAGTTTTCCATGTGTGTAGATTTCTGATAGTAAATTCCTGCCAAGGGAATTGTAGTTACTTGTACAAAAGGAAAATGTTCCATAAACATAAATTAGGACATTTTCACTGAAGTGTGTGTGTGTGTGCTTTCTATGCCTTGATTTGAGCAGGTGGTTTGACTTGATCTCCAGAAGTCTCTTCTAACCAGATTCTTTCTATGATTTGAAGTGTAGAGGTAGAAGCAATGCTAAACATGTAAAAGACAATTACGTGAATATTCTGGAAATTAGGCTAAAATCAGGAAAAGGGGAGGGTCTAGGCTGTTGTCTTACAAATTGGTTTGTTTTTAAATTTGTATGAGGTGCAGCCATGAAATCAAGCAATAGCTTTGCAAAGTGCCTTATGAATATCTGATAAGGATACAAGGCTCTTTGAGATGGCAGAGGAAGGAGGAAAAGAACAATGTCTCTTGTCAGGGTACGTTACAATAGGACAGTCAATGACATTGTAATTTCTAGGAATCTTTTCTCCAAATAATGCAAAGAACAGTGACTATCTAGAAAGAAATCAACAAGTTTTCTGTTTCTTAACAGAGCAGCTATGTTTCCTTCCTTCCTTTCTGTTATGGCTATTTAATCTCTTTTTTCAGTGTGTATAGGATATGTTAGCCCGGTTGGGGCATGTGGAGAAGAGCTAGGTTTCTGCAGAGGCAGATTGGGTGGTGCTGAATACTGCTCTCCGAGGGATGTAGCAGGAGTGCAGTGCAAAGAGCACATGAATTACATGGTACATATTGTTAAGATATAAACGTCATGTTCCAATCAGTGCAGAGATCACGGCTCATCCACAGAAGCTGTTTTTATTGTCTCATTGAAGAGACTAATTCATTAGCTCAAGTTGTTGGAGGTCACTTATTGAAAGGCTGCTGTAAAATGGCAGCTGTAATTGCTGGGTTTTGTTATTTCTCCTATCTAGTTTTGCATCCCAATATCCTTAGGTTTCAGTTTTAGCTATTTTCCCTTCAGCTGAGGTAGAGTTTCCTTCCTGTCTGTCCAGTTTTCTGAAATACTTTACTTTTCCTGTAAAGGGAAGAGCTGTTGCTGTAATGTAGTAACTCCCATTTTCCACTGGATGGTGTTTCAGTCAGTCTGCAGTTCTGGGTTAAGTCTCTCTCTGCTCCAAGACAATGAATAGCTTGTTGTGCAACTGAGCACAAGAATCCCAAGGCCATTTTAGTGATCCGAGATGAATCTTTGTTCTTTGTGTTTATTACAGGCAGTCATAATTTAGAAATGTTTAGAAATTATAAATGCAATAAACATCTTAAAATGTGATCATTCTACAATGATAAACGGAAGGTTTCCCATATCTATGTTAATTCAACTTCACCATTATTGCCTAAAGCAACCTTTAATTCCATTCTTGTATTTTAATTAAAATGGGCGGATTACTCTGGACTGGGTTTGTCTTTTCTCCCACTGAGCAATACTTCACACTGTTGGTGGTCACTGAAACTTAAGTAGGGCCAGATTTACTGAGTTGTTGCACAGTAACACAGTGCCAGATTTTGCTGCTCTTTCCTGTGTAAGATAGTGTTATATGCTTCTTTTAAGCTAATATCGTTCCAGAACTGGAAGAGCAGATTCAAATACTTTTTCTGAAGTTCAAAATAAATATTTCACATACTTCAGATGCACACCAGGATCCAAATTTTGTACGCCAATTCCCATTGTAGATGAAATGGGCACAATGTATCATTTGTCTAAATGAGCTCTTGGAACCTGGTCCTCTATGTTTTTATAGGAGTGAGTTGTGTAATTTTCCAAGATTCATAAACCATCTCTTACAATTAATTTTAACAGAGCAGATGTGTCCTGAATGTCAACAGTGTCTGTGCATCAATGTGCTGTTAAAGTATTGTAGAAAATGTCTGATACTATGTTGCGTCTCTCTTCCACCTGCTAGTTGAAACTTCAATAAATTTATAAATTTTAGTCTTCCTGTACAAAGCAAAAAAAAAAAAAAAAAAAAAAAAAAGGAGAGAAAGTCACACAGTTTAGTACCACCTAATTACTCCTTGAACACTCTTCTGGTCTCATCTTCCTTTTTATTATACATTTTTGCATGTTTTGAGGAGTTACCCCCACCACTGAGTTTCTAAGAACTGTTATTCCCACAACAAAGAGGAATAACACAAGTAATTCATTTGATCTCCTACCCATTATGAGTTATCCGATGTACTCCATATAGGAGAAAATTGGAAAACACCTTGAAGTGCACTAAGATTGCTGATAATTGTATAAGTCATGTCTTATTTTCTTTGCAGCATTACGCTCGTGAAAGGGCTCGCATTTAGTCTTAAATAGCGTGGGGAATTTGCAGTGATAGTAAGTTTATATGTATATATACACACACACAACTTGGCTTCTATCCACAGGGATACAGGGACTTCTGGTTGATTTGGTTTTGGCAGTTGTTTTTTGGTGGTTTTTCTTTTTCTTTCTTTCTTTCTTTTTTTTTGTTTTTGCTTTGCTTGCATGCTCTGCTGTTGAGTTGACCAATGTCTTTGGGGCAATATACAGCTACCAAAAGAAAACTTCTAGAATAATAGCATAAGGTCAGTTGCTGCCAACTTGAATAACATCAAGAGCACACACTTGTTTTCTTCTCTTGTCCTGCTTCACTATTGAACAAACTAGGGAAAAGAAGACTAGGAATTGTATTTGGCTCAGCATGCTAAGAATTCTTTATGGGTGTACAAGATGAGGCTGGAATGTTTGCAATGTCTTTTCCTCTCTAGCTTGAAGAAGAGTTTTTTCTAAAAACGAAAAGGTGGAAATTTACTCTCAGTGACCAAAGCCCTCGAAGTAAGTTTGAAAGACTAATTGTGAGATCTAATTCTCTACAAGCTTTGCTGAGTATGCTTTGAGTTGGAATAGTTGTCTCGCTATGACTTGATAAAAAGGACAGAGAAGTCAATGGAAACAGACCTGTTGACTCTCCTGGACTTGGTGTGTCACCCAGAAATTGTGACATAAAACAATTATAAATGTAGCAAACTTCAGCACAAAGTCACCTTGGATCCTGAGATATTCCAAAAGCTTTCAGCCTACATTATTTTCCAACTGTGTCACTCTCCTTAACTATCTTTGTCACAAGGCTTTACACCAAAGATGTCAGCTGTAAGTCATTTTCTTAAATATCTGACTTAAAATATGTCAGGCAATTTGTATCATCTGTCAAACAACTGTCAGAAAGGGCCAAGAGGGGAACACCTGAGAAACGTGTGGTGCTGCGAAAGGTCTGTGCATGGAAGTGCTGTGTCCAGTATGAACAGCTACTTCAGGAGACCCTAGAAAAACCATTAACATTGCATTTCCAGCCTGCACAGATACAGGAAGTTTTGACAATCTTGGATCAGATTCTCTGGCTGCTGGGTGGTCTCTGGTGGCCTTGGACACTTGGATACTGCTTGCAACAGCCTTATGGCTGGCCTTAAATGGGTTCACAACACTTCCCATCAGGAGCTGGAGTGTTACACTGGCATCTTGGCATCTTCTAATTATAGTTTATCTGTTATAAATTATTCTAGGGTTTCATTTAATTATTCTTTGTAGACCAGTACTCTGACTTTCTAAACAGAAGCATTAAAGCAATATTTCTTTACCTGTGTGTAGTTCTTCACTACAGCATATAATGAGATACTCATTTCAATGCAGCTCAGTTTTTTTTTCACTCTATAGGAGTTTTCTATAGAATGTGATGAGATTTTTTCTTTGCCTCCTGCCCTAAATTTTTGTGACTTTTCTCCACTCTTGAACAGTAACCACATTTCAAGTATTGCATGTTTCACTGATGCCAGTATTATGTCCCTAGATGTATGCTTGATTGTATAATAAACCCAGTAGTGGCACAGAGAAGTGGAGCCTTTCCATGATTATGATTTCAGTTTAGAAAATATAGGAGTTTAAATCTCATATTTAAATACTTAAGGATCTGTTTGTTTAAAAGATAGTACATAGTTTTACTGTAATGATTTTCTGGAATGTCTAATTGTGATTCATAATAAGGTCAGTTCTTATCAGTGCTGTTAGTTGTTAAAATGAACATGGCCATATACAGTAGTGTAGAAAATCATCTCTCAGGTATTTGTTTTAAAAATGATGAGCTACTGTCATGGCATGAAAAGCTATGGAGGCATTAATTGTCTCCTGGTTTTTTGCTAAATCAATCCATATAGAAAGAGAAGATTAAATTGACTGACCCTCACGTATTTAATGATTACTGCTATTTGACTAAGAAACATTTCTCAGGAAGTAGCTTATCACAGGCTATCAACATTTTAATTCCATGTTAGTTATTGGTGCGCTTTGTTACCCTCCAAGATGGCCCATCTCAAGTGGTTCTTCAGCTTGCACAGCAAGCAAATAAGATGCTAAATAATTGCAAAAACAATTTGATTATAGTGTTTAATTCCTGCCCTATAGATTTTTCAAGATCACTGATACATTCTCTTCTTTAGTTATTATTATTGTTTTTCTCACTGATCTTTCTGCTGCCAGAATTATTTTTTCCTTTTGTCAAATAGCATTTTGATCTCAGCTTTCTGCAGTAAGTGCTGGACTTCTTTGTAGTTTTGCTTTAATAACTGTCCATGTCAGATATTAGTATACTTATTATTATTTGAGCACTGTTGACAGTTAACATCTTTACTGGACATCTGAGAATACACAGAGAAGGATGATTGGTTAAGGTATTTCAGGCTTTTTCTCCACAGTTTATATCAGCTAGAAAATTGGATTTTTCTACATGGATGTTGAGAACAAGACAATGTCTTTGTCAAGGTGTCCATATTTCATGTGATTATTGGCTGGTTTGGACCCATGTTTAATTTTTCTGAAATGCAAGGTCCTACCGTGTTAGTGTGGTTCAATGTCCACTTCAGTCAGTAAAATGAACTTAGTAAGTTTTGTTTACTTATTTTGAGTGCGTATTTATTCCATGCTGCTCACCTTTGTAAATATGGTTACGCTTGCATAAATGTCAAACACTCTGCCCCAGATTCAGAAAGCTACTTAAGTAAATGAATAGTCATTTAGAAATCAAAAGCGTATTCACTTGCTAAAACTTAAGCAGGTGCTTATTTGTTTTAGTGGAGCCTGAGATTGAGTTTGCCATGACATAGGCTACTGTAGTGCCTTCAGATGGAATGCTTTTAGGCCTTGTAGGTGTCATTTGTTTCCTCTTGCTCAAAGAAGAACTATGTTTGTCTTATTTTGTTTCATGTAATTTTACTCATTTATTTTCTTATATTACGTAGGGAGCTGTGTTTCCTTTTATCAGAAGCAGGGGAAAATATTTTATTATGTTTTTCGTGGTTTTAAATACAGTTAGATGTCAAAGGTAATTAAGATTGAGCATGATAGTGAATGAATGTGTTTCAAGGTGAAATATTCTGCAGAAAGCAGTATGGATTTTTTAAAGCCTGTTAAAAAAACACAGAAGTATTATAAAGAGCTTTAGTTCCAAGATGTACACTTTTGAACCTTGAAAATGTAAAAATGAGGGCCAAAATTAATTTCAAAATGCTTGGTTGAAACTCTGATGCCTAGGTAGAATGTTATATGTGTAAATCCAAGGAGAGAAAAGGGCATTTTACTGTAAGCTACTCATAAGGAAAAGGTTCGATAAAAAATATAAAGCAAACATTTTTTTTCAGTGTTACACATTTAAGGAAGCAGACATGGTTTTAATTCAATTAGGTCGTAGTTTGTAAAAAGCGTAAGTGGTGTTTACATCTCTGATAAGCTAAAGTTTACATAGGTGTTTGTTATTTTTAAAGCTTTTATTCCTCCTAGATTGCCATTCATTGTTTCTTTATTTCTGTCATGTTCATTCTTCTTGTGAGTACTTGATTGTTCATTCTGGAAGAAATTTATAGAAATGCTAAGTTTACTAGAAAAGACCTTAGGTTTGGCTACATATCATATAAAAGCAAGTAACACATAGAGGCCTTGTGTTAGGAGGACTCAAGTGTATGAAAATGCTTGAAAAGAAGGCTCTCCTGAAACCAATTCTTAAATAANAACATCCCGACAGCTCCGATTTGATTTAAGCTCTTCAGAGCATGTGGGTTCCCAGGCACAATCCTACTCAAGCTAGGCATTGCTTGAAGTGTGCTGCTGCTGTCACTGCGTTTGGTATCCTGTCCCCAGAGGCTTGTCATTTCAGAAGTATTTTAAA
>VXAL01003456.1:133606-144552 GCA_013399475.1 Chauna torquata
CCGCTACCAAAACCTTGCCATGTGAACCTAATAGAGCATGCACAATACATTTGTATGAAACCTTTATGCACTTTGCATTGTTACTTTGTGTGGAAGGATACTTTTGCATTTGAGCTCATTGTCACCCATTTCATTTCCACTGAATCCATAAAGAGTTTCTTGAACCAAAATCAGATGAAATCTGCACATTAAAAAAAAGTGTTCTTTGGACTTTAAAAGGTTATAGACTGCTGACTGCAGGGATTGCAGCTGATGTTCAATAACATTTGAAGCTTGGAAGCTAGCTTTTTAATTTATTTTTTCTATTTATCCCTTAGAAGCTGCTTGCTGTTCAGCTGCTAATGCATTTCCAACAGAAATTTTGTAAATTATATTGGGCAACATTCTCAGTGAGAATAGATTGTGTAACGGTAATGGCTTCCTCCTGCTGCTTCTGGCAATATGGATATTCCCCCACACACTTATTTAAATTTCTTGGGCCAAAGAGGACTTCAAGATTCAAAATATTAGTTCCTCAGCCACTAAATTTCATGGATAATAATCTGGGAAACAGAACTGATGAGAGCTTTTTTTAAAGCAATAAGCTGTTGCATCTCACAGATTTTCATTTCCAACAAGAAAAGTCTTGTGTAAACCAACTTTTTTCATACAGGATTTTTTGGCACTATGTCCTTTATCCTGAATATTTATTGGAATTCCTTTTTTCCTCCACTAAAATCTGGAAGACATAAGTTGCTTTACTTCTTGGGTAAAGAAATGACCTGCTGTGGCCAACATTACCGTTCCTGATTTTAAGGTTTCAGTGAGTGCTTCTTTTTTCTTACCTTTTTGAGCGTGCCTTGTGCCAGCCCTGAGCTGAGGGCAGGAATCTATATGTAGAAAGCAGTGCATTCCCACTGGTTTCACCGAGAGCAGACTGGTGCATCAGAGGTGTGGGCCTGGCCACAAAAGAAAGTTTTTGCAGGATGCCACTTGGCCTGAACTTACCTAGGTAAAAGACTTGGGACTTAAGCTGAGAAATAAATAAATAAATAAATGACTAACCACAAATAAAAAGAGAAAATTTAAGTTTTACTTCAGTGGGAATAATAGAAAGCTTGGAATTGACTCTGCTTTGTATCAATGCTAACTCTATTACTGAGGCATGAAAATGAATTCTTTCACCTCTTGATTCATTCAGTGCAAAGTTCAGATGTTTGCTACCATCTCCCTGTTTCCCATTTGTAGGCTGTGCTTAAGTGTGGCTCTGTAAAACATATGCATTTAGAATGCTTTGTCTTCAGTTTGGTTTGCGTTTAATTTCTGAAGAAATGGAATCTAGAAACTGAGAAGTAATGTAACATTAGGTACTATTTTAAAAGGTCATTTTTGCTTGATCGCATAGGGTTTTTTTTTTTGTTTTGTTTTGTTTGTTTTTTTTACAAATTCCAAGGTGATCTGAAGAATGTTTTAATTAATATTGTTTAATACTATGGGTTTCACCAAGGTTAAAATTAATGAGGAGAGTTGCTAGATTTGCTATTGCTATGTTTGCTGGAATTTGCAGCAAGAACACCACAAATCCTTACACCTGTTTTGTGTTAAAGTTCAGTTCTTTAGTGGATAATTGAAGTGATACTCAATATAAGTCTATGAGCCCCAAACCTGGGTTTTGAATAGGGAATCCCTGTGCCAGAAGATAGAGAAGTTGATTTAGACACAGAGAACAGCTTTCCCTGGGTTCCGTAGCAAGCACTCTGCTGGGACATGTGGGAACAGGGCTAAGAACTGTAACAAAAGCAATTCTTTGCCAAGTATTTAGTTTTTATAACTTCCCTTCACAAAACAGAGCCAGAATATTTTTTATTTATTTCTGTACACTGGTGTACATAGCATGCTAGTTATCTACGTCTGCTTTTTTATATGATAAAACATTTTCTTTGTGTTTTTATGTGTATTTAATTTCAGTGAATATTGAAGGGATTTGCAGACAATCATCAAGAGAAATGGAACTCATCTGAACTTTGACTGATTCAAAGGGGAATCAAATCATGTAACTAGACAGTCCAAAGCTTTAGTACCAGCATAGTTTATATACATATACAAATAGATTCTCTGCTCTGCTTTTGTGCTTCTTCACCTGTGCTAGTCTGACTGCTGTATGTGTGTGTTTGTAAGGTGAAATTGAGGTATTTCAAAATAAGGCTGCAATATGTTTGCAAAAATAGACTAGTGAGTGTAAAATATTTTGAAGCAAATGTCATGTGAAAACCATAAAGAAGGTGTGGATATATTGTTAATTTAAGAAAGTAACTTTTTCGCAGTTACTTGGAGAAAATGATGCATGAATTATTAATGTATTTAAATTGATGCTTCTGTAATATTACATAAACTAATATTTTACCAAAGCTATTTCTTGAAGAAAAAATATTCTCTGTGTATGTCCTGAAGTAGAGTTCATTGTAACAATATCAGGGTATGAAACTTCTAAAGGATAAGAACTAAGGACCAGACAAATTTTAAAATGTATTTGTTATTCCTTATTTATGGCAGCTTGAAATACCATGTTTGCTTAGCACGAAGGAACAAACAGTCCCTGCTCTCAGTATAGATTGAGTCTTATACCTCTATCAGGAGATAACCATTTTAAAAAAAATCTGTAATTTTCAAGAAAAAGCCGTAGTTGTTTCCAAAAACATTTTGATGTTAAAATTAGAAGTGTAACAACAGAAAATGAATCCTGCCAAGTGCTTACTGGTCTTGCTCTCAACCATTAGCACAATATTTCTGTTGTGAGCTTGATTTTCAGTATTCGAGCAGTCCCTGTGATCAAGGGGATGACTTTCATATACAAGGAGTTTCTCTTACAACCCTGATGGCTCAGGTGAGGCATGGGGTGCTCCCATGTAGTTAGCAAGTTGAAAGGTATTCTTTGGAACACGAGGTATCTCTCTCCCAACATATGGGAAGAGTCACACAGCATCTGTGTTGATGCCATTTTTGCTGACAGTGTAAGCCTGTGAGTGTCTTTAGATTCAAGCAGAATATGCCACCTTATCTAAGTTACTGAATATTGTTGTGGACTTTAAGAGAAGGCCATGGGTTATGACCAAATGTGTGCAGTGCTCAAACCAGAAAGCTGTTTGGACTGCTGTGTATTTGACATGAGCATCTGGGTGACAGAGGGCTGCTGCATCCAGTAGGAAGGTGGAGAGTGGTAGTTACGTATGCTAATTAATTGCTTATTTAATCTTAGTTAAAAGTGATAAGTGCTGGCACTCACTGGAATTAAAAAGAATTTATATGTTCCAAGGACTATTTTGTTTGATGGAGTCTAGAGATTCCAGTCCTCAGAAGAAAAGATGAAAACTATGCATGAGCATTTGAGTGTAGTTTCTTTTAAATGGAAATATGAAAATCTGTGCTTCTGGCTGTCAGTAACTTAGATGTATGTCATATTATTTGATTAGCAGTTTATATGAGAGTATAACACAACTGCACAGCTTTTTGGAAGTTGCTAATGCTGTTTTTTTTCTCATGCTTGAATCTCATGAGCTTATAGGCTTTGATGGTTATTGGAATTGACAGGTTCTGTTTAAAGGTGTATGAAATCAAAATCATTAAGCAGTGTAAATGACAGCAGAAGTAAACATCTTCAAAAAGAAAAGGAGTGAGAGGATGAGTTTGGGGGAGGTCAAGTTACTGAAGAAATGGATATGGCGAAGACGCTGGTGTGAATGGAAAATATTAGAAACAGGAAAACTCTGATCTGCATTCTGTACAAAGAAGTTTCGTTGGGAAAGGTGACTCAAAATAGTTTAAACTTTTGGTGTTGGTAAAAGAACCAACAGGTAGTTTTGATCTCAACTAGCTACATTTAAAAAGGTCTGCTGCTGGCAGTGTAGCAGGATTTTTCAGAAGTATATAATTTTTTATGTCAAAAAAAAAAAAACCACATAAACACTGTTTCAATCAATGCAAAGTGAATAGAGAGGTTTTATTTTTTTTAATCCCAGTACAAATTCTTTTTAAACTTCTGTGATTCTTTGTCTCAGAATTGTTGCTAAATAATGACTAGCAAGAAACAGACTTTTTTTTTTTTTTTGGAAGAATGTAGATAGCATGACATGACAATTTAAGATGCATTCTCCCTTTCCGTTCCAAATGTTTGTATTGTCACCTCTGAAGCGGTTACCCGTCCAAAAGCTATTTTGTTTACTGACTGTGTTACTCAATTTTGAGGGTATCCTGGTTGGAGATGCTATTTTTGGATAACTGTGTAACTTAAAGATTTGAATATGTCTCAGGAAGATAAACTGACAAATCCCATGCATTATTGCTGAAAACTTCTGGGACATCTAGCTATTACTTATGTTTTACTCATAGCCTTTGTGGACTTTCAAGAGCTTTTTTTCACATTCCATTAGGCAATTATGGAAAAGGAGTAATTTTTTCCTTGAAGCTATGCATTTGTTTTTGGTCTTATGGCAACATGAAGCTCAAGGAAGTAGGCTATTGTTTATAGTTATAAGGAAGGAAGGATTAAGTAATGACATTCTTATTAAATGTTTGATAAATTAAATGCAATAATGAATTTTCTTTTGTTCTTACCTATGGGACACAAGTGTTAATGTATAACTTGCCATATAGATTTATACACATTAATCATTTTAAACAAAACTTTTCAACAATTAAAATAATACCTTGAAGAAATTCAATGTTGGTTCTTTACATCTTTCTTTGGCTGTGTATAGAACAACTTTTAAAAAATTTCTGGCAGTAGATATCTTGACAGAGGTACTCGCAAAAGAAACTCAGTGTGTGTAATTCCTAGGCTTTGTCCAAATGAATAAGTGGAGTGACTCAAACGGAATGGACTTGTGGAACAGAACAGAACGGCTGGCCCTAAGGACGCTGTACTTGAAAGAAGGGGATTATTGCAGCCTACCTCTGTGTGATTGTTTGGACTGAATGCTCATTAGTGGTTGGAGCCCATTGGGTGCATTCCTGGAGCATGTCTTTGTTTGGTTTTATCCCTTTTTTGATCTCTGAGCCTGTTCTGTGATTGCTCCAGCAGTAGTAAATGGTAACGATTCACCTCAGAAACACATTCTTGATCCAAACTGCAGGGTCTTGTAGAAGGTTATTATACAAGATCATTAGTGTGATCCACTTGATCTTTATTACTTGATTTTTATTTTGACTGTAATGTAGACAGCTTCATCAGTTTTTGGAAGGACGCAAGGTAAGCTGAAAGTCAGTCACCCTGCGTATCTGGGTGTGAAAGAGAGAAGTGAAGGTGTTCCCCCACCCCACCCAGCTCTTCTGCTTGTACCTCTATTCCATGCCCAAGTGCGGGCAGAGAGGTGATCTCAGATTCTTGCCGCCTCCCAGAACCATCCTTTGTTTTCTCTCAGCTTTCTTCTGCTTGGTTTTGATATATGAAAATCCTTTGTACCAAGCCCTTTTTTTTTTTCTCCAGATATTGATAGAAAACACCCTGCACAGAACTGCCCTAGAGTGCTTGTTGGGGAAGGGAAGGAGGAATAAGTACAGGTTGGAGTGTTCAGCTCTGATCATGCATTCATGTTCTAGGCTGTTAGCTAACTATAACTAGGAAGCAGCTTGGCCTTAGGAGAGTTGTGCTTTTACCCTTACTCTTTTAATAGGTGTACGTATGTTTGGAACAACATGGGAATGCTCTAAGGAAACAGATTAAGGGAGTGTTTTGTAATATAGATGCAAAAAATATTTTCACATGCAACTTGAAAAGGCTAAATATCCCCTACATTTCAGTGCTCAAAGCCTTTTTAACATTGTTCAGAGAATGCATGATTTACTTGTTCTTTTTACCTTCAAAGGTTATTGTAAGGTATGCCAGTGGTATGTCATCTACTGGGCCATTCTTTTTAATGCATTTGGACATCTTCCTGGTGTCAGCAAAAAGATGCTTGTTATTAAATGTTCATTCACTGGAACTTGTGCCTTTTATGAATTCTGTCACAAAGGGAGTATCAAAATGCAGAGCAACTTTTCTGTTTGCTGTATTTTTTTTCCCCAAACATTTCCATTTTTTTGCAACTTTACTGCTTCCAGTGACAAAAGAGAGTCTTTGGTATAAATTGTTCCATCAGCTCAGTAGTTGACCTGCACTGGTTGTATGCAGCCTCTGTGTAAATTTCCCTCATGCTATGAATACTGATCTGCTCTCCTGAATGTCATCAGTTGAAAAAAAAAAAAGCAGGTGGAAAGGGACTTTTCTTATAGTGACAGTCAAGGGAAGACCCATCTGGAATAATCTAAGGGTAGTTGTCATCATTTTAACACAATGCTGATTTTGCATAACATGTACTTTCTCTTTTTTTTTACTTGCAGCCTTCATAATTTTAATTTTTTTGTTTATCAATGTAATTGGTTATTCTTTAAGATTGCAGCGCATAAAGCCGTTAATTGCTGAATCTTTGGTAGTGAAGTTTGCAAATTTGCAAACAATGGCAGCTTCAATTTCGTACAAAGCTTTTCCAGTAGTCTAAAGCATCTTGAAGTGTTTTACAGAGCATATAATTATGTGCTAGCACCAAAGTGAGTTTATACAGGCTAACTGGCAGCCCCTTTGCTTTCAGCCATATCCCACATACTGCAAGGAATGCTAGTTAGAGATCTGAAAGTGAAAAGAGACAAATGCTGAAGAGTGTTTCTATGGTAAAAGTGCTACACAACTTGTAATTCAGTGTAGAGCAGAGCTTTTGATTCTTGAATTGAAAACAAAATCATGTATTTATCTGAAGGTACACAGCATGGTGGCCAGGTTCCTCAACCGCCTAAGACAGTTTCTTCCAGATTACTGCATATAAATGTCTGGACGTTCGTTTACTGCCTGCTGGATATTTGACTGTCTTCACAACACAAGCAAACAAGTTGGTGTGCTTAAAGATAACCATGAGTACCAAAAGGACTTTCTTGTGAAAACACAGGTCTTACAAAGTAAGGTATTCATCACTATTCTGACTCTAGCTATACCACAGCCCCATGCTGCTATGTTGGAAGAGCACCCTTTAGTGCGGGGTTGACTTCTGGAAGGAATTTTCCAGCCATTATCATCGTACTACACCCATAGTCAGTGGAAGAAAAGCCAGCAAAAGCTGTCTTCTGTCAGAATAGCTACATCTATAAAAGGGATTTATAGATCTAGAGGTGTCAGCATGGGGTTGTAGGCTTTCACTGAAGCAATGTTCTCATTGTGCATTAAGGGTGAATTGAGACCGAGAGATTATTTTTAACAATTCCTAAATATTTGATTTATCACTGAAAGAACTCTTATGTAAATTCAGACTATGACTATTAAATTATTTAGACTATCTGTTTCTATTAGAAAAAACAAGTTAAACAGCCTAAAGAATGCCTAAATAAAGACCACAAACAGCATAGGCATTCTCGAGACACAAGGATTTGGGGATAAAAAGGCCAGAGTACCTCTTATTTTGAAGATGCTACATTCCTCTGTCTCTGGTCTAACCTTGGCAGCATGCTTGCTTTCTATCCAAGGACAATTATGAGCCAGTATTATTTGTGTACAATATTTGATGCTACTGTAATTTTGTTAAAACAATAGTTGATGTGTTGTTGTTGTTTTTTTTTATGGTGACTGAACTTTCTGAAATTTTTTAAGCTGTATTGGAGTCCTAGTTTTTTATAAAAAGACTGTGGGACGTAGGATCTTAATGAACCTGGATGCTGACTAGGCATACAGAAACATTTCCAAAGCTAGCGTAGCAGTATTGTGGTTATTCCGTGATGTAATCTCTACCTTAGCCATCTTGCTCTTTCATTCTTTTGGTGAGGGTATCTTGCATAATCTGGGTGTTGCTTATACTATGTATGTATGTGAAATAGATGCTGAGATATATTCCAGGCAGTGTTGTCCCTACATTTATTAATTAGAGCTGTAGCAGGTGAATGTTCAGTGAGGTTGTTCACCAAGTGATGTAAAAGAATGTTTTGAAATTTCACAAAACAGGTATTGGTAATCGTCACAGACATGTAAGTATGCTGCATGGGAACACATTTTCGAATTGCTCCTTTAGTAGAACAGGCTGATGTAATATGATGAGAGTTTTGATGGTGGGAGGTTTCTTTTATAATTACATTTACTATTTCAATTACCATATTCATTTCTCATTAATATAGGATTTCAAGGCCTTGTATTTTTGAAAGGGAAAAGGTTAGAATTATGGGCTAGCAGCTGGTTTTGATAGGGCGCAGTGAGCAAGTTAATGCTTACCAAACATTTGAAATTGCTTTTCAATTTCTGAAATCACTTTGCAGCTCTTCAGCTATTTTTTGGCTGGCTGCTCTTTATCATATTAATATAATACTATTCAGGAAAATATTGCATTTAAGTGTTATGATGAAATCAAGCTGTTATACTGCATGTGTGTGGTACAGAGTATATTTTTACTGTGTTTTAGCCTATAATTATGTATCGGTGCCTTTCAGAAGCGTATTTGTCAAGAGAAGAGGTTATGGTTATATAATGCTAGTTATTTTTAATAGGGTGAAATGCATTTTATAGCCTTTTTAAGCCTCATTTGACTGAAGTAGACCTCATTTTAGCTTTGGTTGAAGGTAATATTTGGTAAAAACAAGTCATGATATTTTTCTTACACATTACTTTGGGCAATCTTCTTTCTCGTCGGTATATCTACTTGACCGCTGAACTGAGGATCCACAAGTCCTTAAGTTTCCAGCACACTACATGTGCAGTCTCCTGCCAGGACCAGAGAGATAATTCCAGATGTTTTAACAACAGGAAAAAACAATCAGATGTAGAACTATTTGTAGCTGCTATGCCTGAGAGCACCACCAATAGTGTGCTGCAAAAAGTTCTCAATTTTCGACTGTTCATATAATTCAAAGAAACAGAAAGAAATTGTTTTCTGTGTAATCTCCAAACCAAACTTTAAGCGAAAGGAACTGTTTTAAGTTATATTTTTGTAGATTGAATTTTTGTAACTAACTAGTCGTGATGAAAAGAAAGAAAAGGAAATGTATGAAAGAACTGAACTTTATTTATTCATCTCTATCAGGTGACATAAATCAGGTAAAAATATGCACATATATTTATCATGTGCCTGGAATCATTATCCATTCACTGCAGTACCTACTGGTACTTGTTTTTTTCATTATTTTATTTTTCCTTTTTATGAACAAAGCGTATTAGCGCAAAAACAAACAAAAAACCAGCCACAAGTCATCAAAACCAATGTATATAATCTCAACTATTTCCTTATGCATACTCTTTTGGGCTGCTCATATGGTGATCTTCTGTCAAAATTTCCTTCCAGAATAACCTTGTCTGGTGCTGAGCTAGATCACTTGTCAGGACCTTGTAATTGTTACATCTCATCCGTATTGGTATCTTCAAAAACCAAATATTTCAGGTCAAATAATGAAACCTGGCTCTTTTTCAGTACTTTTAAATTATTATTACCATGGATTATTCTGGAATTGTTCTTTGCAATCTTCAACATGTTCAATGTAACACAATTTATTATTTTACTTTTGAATCCAGCAGGTCTTTTATTTTGTGAAAGCCTAGCAGAAGCTCATTGATTTACACTGGAGTTGGTGTGCTGTTTTCTTCAGTCAATACTGTCACATAATGAAAATCTTGACTTAGCCAGGCAATCTCACCAATGCCTTTGTTAATGTCTGCTACTACTGACTACAACCATGCAGCTTTGATTTAAATTAGAATACCTTTTTCGTAATTTAGAGTTTGATCACTGTATGTCATCTTGGATGCATCAGAGAACCAACAGGAATATTAATAAGTTGCTTCAGTCCTGGGTACTTTGGCCTTGGCATTTCTGTAATGGACAGAAATGACTACTGGTCTTTTTTTTTTTTTTTTGTATTTTTGTATTTTTAAACACCTGTTCAAGGGATGCAAATTAACTAATGAGGTACAAAGTATTAATAAATTATAGCAAATGTTTCGAGAGATGTTCAGATGGCCTAAGTCTAATAAATGGTATATCTAGTGGTAATGTTTTGTTGGCTTGGTGCCTTTGGAGGCCTAGAATGAAACAATAGGAAGCGCTTTACACAAAGTAGGTGGAATTTTGTTTCTCTCTGGCTGGGCTTTCCCAGTTTCAATAAATTTATTTGAACTCCAAGGTTGCTATGAAAAGTTCTCTGCAAACATTTTAGACTGAACACTGAAGAAGGAACAATAACTGTTTTAGGACTGATGCAGAGGGGAATTAGTACAGCAGCATTGTTGTGTTCATTCAGGCCTAGCAATTCCAGAAATGCAGAGAAAATGCAGTTGCTTTGCCACCTTCTCACAGAAAAGTCCAGTCAGTCCTCAGCTAGGAATTGAGCAAGCATGTTTCTAAATGTGGTGGTTTTACCCAGCTAAACAGGCGACCTCCACCACAACCACTCGCTCACTCCCCCTCCTCAAAGAAGCAGGGGGAGAAAATATGATGGACCAGGGCTTAAGGTTGAGATAAGGACAAGCAAGTTACTCACTAATTATCGTCACGTGCAAAAACAGACTCAACATAGGGAGATTAATATAATTTATTACTATAACTAGCAAACTAGAGCAGTGAGAAACTAAAAGCAAACTAAAAACACCTTCCCCCCATCCACCCTCTTCTACCTCCTCCCCCCAAGCGGCGCAGGGGAACGGGGAATGGGGGCTGCGGTCAGTCCATATTGCTTCGTCTCTGCCGCTCCTTCATGGCCGCTCTCTGTTCCCCTGCTCCAGCGTGGGGTCCCTCCCACGGGATGCCGTCCTTCCCGAACGGGTCCTGCGTGGGCTTCCCACAGGCTACAGCTCTTCAAGAGCTGCTCCAATATGGGTCCGTACCACGGGGTCCATCCTTCAGGAGCAAACTGCTCCAGCACGGGTCCCCCACGGGTGGCAGCTCCCACCGGATCACCTGCTCCTGCGTGGG
>VXAL01003458.1:12744-30210 GCA_013399475.1 Chauna torquata
GCTGCCAACGGCCCAACGGCCGCTGGCGCCCCCCCCCCGCGCGCCCCTGGGAAGGAGGCCGGCCTGCCCCCCTTGGCGGCACGCGGGAGCGCAGGCACTTGGGAACTGGGAACCTGCTGGGCAGGTTTCTCCTGGCGGCTGGAGGGAACCGCTACTCGCGCTGTAATAAGATGGCAGCGAAGTGATTGAAAACGGATCGTGCCGGCAGCGCTGTCGCGCTGGAGCCGTTCCCGTCTTTGTGCTCGGCCAGGCGTTGTTTCTGCCAAGTCGCATCCACTGAGGTGCGGTTGGCAGACGCTGCGAGGGAGAGGCTCCCACCTGCTGGATGCATCACCACAGCCAAAAGCAGCAGGGATCTTGATGAGGCATAGGCGAGGTATTTCTCAGGTGAATCGAATCCCACATTCTTGCCAGGCAAGCAGGAGTTGTGCTAGGTGCACTTCTGACAGAAATAACCCATTTTATCCTACAGCTCAGGAAGGGAATGACCACATTTCAGCTATGTCATGGCATGACAGTGCTCTCCTCAGACCCTCTTACAACTCAGTAGGCTAATAAAGATACTTAATCAAAAATGTACTTTGACAGCTTCAGAATTCCTACACTTAACGTGGTGAACTTGGAACAGTAATAATATTATTACTATTTCAGACGTCACCACCAAGTTCCACAAACACAGATAAATGCACATTGTTAGAAGACAGACTAGTGGAGGCCAGGTTTGTATCATATGTCCATCCTCATGAACACACAGGGAGTGTTTTTGTTGTTGTTTTCCATTACAAATCTGGTTTCTTATATAGCCTCTTCAGAGGATTATAGTTAAATGCTGAAATAGCTTTAAAGAGGGAATAGTGCGTAAATCCAGGTGTTCAAACTGCAAACCAGAGCACACATGCACATCCGGAGGTTAAATACAAGTCTGGTTACATTTTCCAAAGATGGAAAAACACAAGCCTAGGCATTAAGACACCAAGCCCCTTCGGAAGGTACACCTTCCGTAACAAGTGAGGGGCAGGGCACAACCCATCCCTAACATGCACGTCTCCGCTGCTCAGTCATGGGGCTCTGCAGAAAAGTCGTGCATCACACTGAACCCTCAAGGTATTCTCTCCATTTCCCGTACAGCAATCCACTTACCTCTGGGTGAACACAAATGCTTAAGCAAAATCCCAGTCCAGGTGAAGTTTGGAGAGAATCTGAACTAAGGCTGAAAGACTGCTGAGGACACTAATTTCTCATGAGAAATTATGGCACAACCATTTCAGAATATAAAGACCTGACTACAGTCCATCTGTCCAGGTAGAGGTTGTTTTCACTAGAACACGCATGAGATCTGGGCAACCAATACCATAACTGACCAATGATAACCGTATGGGTCAGCATGTCTCTCAGTCAGACCATTATCTCAGACATACTCTGGCCTTACTTCGCACACCAGTTGACAAAAGAAGCACTTGTACTTCTTACACATTTATTTATTTTTCAGGGAAGTTTTCAACATCAGATATTTTAATGACCGAGACTGTTCCGCCAATGGGACTAAGCTTTGCACTTGCAGTATTTATACTGCTCTGGGCTTAACAGAAGTACTATATTCAACCCACAGTTCACACTGAAAACTGGTATCCCAATTTCCAAGTGGACATGCAGAAGCTGTAACTGGCATGGGACATCCTTCCCAGTAGAGGCAAGCATTTGGAAGGGAGGAAAGATTTAAACCATTAGAGATTACTTTGAACAGCGGATATAACTTTTAACCAAGCAGTAGCAGTCACTGAGGTAAATAAGACTGAGCTTCTCATTAGCAGCACTCATCACAGATCCACCTATGGCTCAATTTGCATGCCCCAGCTCTTCCCTCCTTGCTTGGAACTTTATAAATCTGGTAGCACTTCTTAAATCAAAATAATATATTCTTAATGCCAAAATATTCTCATATGTGTTTACAAATGACATCTCTTCTGTTTTTTCCACTTCGACTATGCCAGAGTAATTTTCAGAATTACCGGTTGTTACATAAATAAGGAACAGTAGTTTTATTTACTAGCCACATTAGTTTTCTTATTTGCTTTTATGAAACAGTTTTTTTTCAAATCAATACAAACATGTTCTGTCCTGAATGTTCTCCAACACCCAAAACATTGACTGCTGTTCATTTTGTCAAGCAGAAATGAATGCATAGTTAGAAAAATCATATCTGTAAATTATTACCTTAAAGTCTACCATTTTACAGCTCATGCTGCTCATTGGTTGATACGTACACCCATTGTGCATTTTCATCATTTCTCAATCATGTACACTGGAAACATTTGGACACAGTAAATCTGCATATTTGACCATCTGCACGCTTCATTTCCAATCATGCTTTTAAAGTTGCACACTAACTTGAGCAAAAATAACCTGAAACTAAACTGTCACCCTCACATAAGTCTTCATCATTCTTTATAACAAGCCCCTGAGAGAAATAGTTTTCCTTTTGTTTATTCTTTATTTTTGGTATTTGAACTTGTAATAGAGAAGAGGAAAAAAAAATCTGTGGCAATGTGATCAGCCCAGCCTAAGGGCAATGTCTTTTTACTCATCGGGCTATATTTAGAACTGTCACTTGTTAAGAACACTGTCAGCTAAAACCAATTTCCAGAAGAGGCTTTGCATTATACACATGGCCTGAAGCACTCATACTGTAACATCACAGCAACCAAAATAAAAGGAAAGTGTGATCGTACAGTCTAATATTGGCTAATTTATACCAGTTTCATACAAATTCTAGCATTTAGCATTAATATGCTCTGTTGCTAAGGAGCTCCCCTTCCATTTTTTTCTTAAACAATATGTCTGTTCTTGCTTTAAAGTAGTATGTACACCAAAACACCACACTCTTTTGTGGTCAGAAGAATACTAATTTCAAGATGTCAACAGATCATGTATTTCTACAATAAAAACAGTGTTCAGACATAGAAATGCAGGGCTTCTTAGTTCTGTTATTTTTTTTCCCTACAGCAGGACCTAAGAAAGCTGAAATTAAAAAAAAAAAGCATTTTCATCTTCATATACTTCATATATCATACTCATAAACACATACAGCAGCCTTTATTTGCAACTGCACCCCTCTCTCTCCTTTACCAGAATCATCTATTTTCCTGGCTTGAAACCTGTGGATACCTTTCTGCACATCCTAAATTCACTCAGACACTAGGGAATGCAACTATGTTAGCTGTGGGTGGGTTAGTTCCTAGCTAAAGTGAAAGGCAAAGAGGATAGATCTGCAGTAAACACGGAAAATGAAGCAAGGCGCCTGCCTACACATTTTACAGCCACTCTAACCACAAGTTTCTACATAAAGTGAATCTTCCTTGATGTTACCATACTGGGTTCTTGGTATTTATCGCAGACTTTACCTTTGTTTTCAGAGAACCAGGTAATAATTAAAAAATTTCACAGAATGGAAAAATTTTTTAGAAAGTGAGTAAATTTTTATACCCTACTAAGGAGAAGTTCTCTGCACACAAATCCAGTTACCTTGAATTAATATTGTGAATGGCAGCCTTAAAATCCAGGAGGACGATAACATTTAATAGCTACAGTAGTACTGATCTATTATTCTATAGTAATGACTGAAGCTTATGATGCCTCTAGAAATGAAAAACTTTACTGTGGATGAGATGTATCCTTTAATCATCATAGAAGATAATAAAAATTGAAATTATTCTTGTTCAAGTGCACTGCAGGTCTCAACATCCCGAGTGCCTGGAATGCATTCCAGAAATGCATGGTGCCCATTTGGATTTCTGAAGGCCTTTGTGATGCCATAAAACAAAAATAGAGAAGTCTGTCATATTTTTTAATTAGGAACAGAAGATATTTTACATGGACAAAGAAATCCCTTGAAACTCAAGCTCATGGGAACAGGGGAAATTACACCGTCAAAAATCATAGTTTAAACTCAGTGTGGTTTCCATTTCTTTCTCAAAGCAAAGGCAGCCATCTCACTTGCGTAAAAGATCTGTGGGTTTTCTATGTGATGAAATGACATTGACATGTATTGTTGCTTCAGTTGACAAGGACAGAATAATTCAATGTTTACTGTTTGCCAGCCACAGGTGGTAACCAGCAACGTAACCCTTGCTGAACAGAAAGTTTATGAACTACTGAGCTCACTGATGATTTGAAAGCTCTGAGTTCGTCCAGATCTGCGTGCTAACAACCTTATGTCCTTTCTGGAGACAGTGTTTATGCAATCACTCATTTCCAAAATGAAATAATTCACTTGCAATAGTTCTCTTGGAGAAAAGATTATGTCATTTTGAGCCCAGTTCTGTATGTTTTTGAAACCTGATGGAATAAACTCAGGAGCTTCACTAAGCCTTAATCCTGTTCCCTGCCATAGAATTTAACAGAGGTCAGTACATTAAATCATTACATTTAGTCAATCTCTGGCCATTTTTTCTTACAGTGACTGGATAAATTGACTTCAACATGTATATTACCTCCTATACCACTGAAATAGCCAAGCTGGAGAGCATTAAGCTAAAATTTGAAGGATTCCCAGTTTAAGTCCATGGCTTTGCAACTCTTTCAAAGACATGCAGGTTGATGGGTGTACACCATCCCTGATTTCTAAGTGATTTGGACCATGGAATAATTGTCCTGGGTATAAGAACTAGTCATTGATGCAGAAGACAGCAAATGCTTAATAGTGAAAGTTCAGTGTCATACAGAAATATCCAAATTAACTCAGAATGTACCAACTTGACTACCAAAAACCGGACAGTTGGAGAGGAAGTATTCCTTCATTTTGTATGACCTTACTAACACAGCCACGCCACTTCCAGTACCCAGCCTTGCTCTTTAAGGTATCGCTTAGATAGTTCAGTGCATTGACTTCATTATGGCATAGAATGACATGCTATTTACAAATTAAACAGTAACACTGTGCCAAAATCACATTCTTTTGTTAGCCACATCAAGTATCTTCCAGATTTTCTTCGCTCATGTCCTACAATATTTCAGATTGCAGAATGATGCCCTTTCAGTATGAGTACCTCACAGAGAAAGGCATAGGCAGAGACTTTTGTCACCACCAATGTTATCATTTTATGTAACCCAAATAGGACTATTTATCTCATTTACAATTAAAATATTTAACAAAAGAGCACAATATGCAACATACAGATGAAACAGGCTAGGATCAGTAAGAGATTAATTAATAGTTTATAATAAACTCTGCATCTCCAATATTTAGTACATCTATGCCATTTGCAAGTCACCTTCCATCTTTAAAAATCACTAGGAAGCATAGGAGTCATCTCACTTCTGGGACAAATATTTTTCATAGTATACATCTACCTTGTGTCATGCATTGAGCCATGCTGCAAAAAACCTTGAAAAATAAACATCTTAGGGACGTTGTGACTTTATGTACTGTAAGAATAAGTACTCTATGCCTTTGTTTTAACGAAGCCCCCTTATACATGCCCACTATGCACAGAGTTAGAATCCTGGATTAGAACACCCATCCCATGATTTTAGTGTGAAGTTACAAAGTCTTCAGCTTGTTCCAGCAAACACATTTCCTAGTGCAAAATAAATCAAGATACGGGGTGCTCCAAACTGTCAGTTTTTTTTTCTAGGATTTTGTATCTGGATCATACAGTCATGTAACATCATTGCATGTGATCACAGCTATTGATTTCAGTGCTGGAAGCGACAGACTAAATGATATACACTAACAGTGGTGCATGAAACATCAAGAAGTGTAGAACAGGTCAGTCTTTAATTGGTAAACACATGCTTGCTGACAGTGACAGGAAGAACACTGCCCTGAAAGATGGTGAAGATTTTGTTTGTGACGAAGAAGTTTACATCTAGAAAACTGATCTCCTGACTGAAAAAGAAAATCAGTTAATATGTATTTGATGTCTCTTGTACGCACGATCAAATTCAAGAAAGTTAATCTATATTAATTTCTAAAATGGATTATTTAAACAGGAATATTAAATCCCTGTGCAGCTGCTTTCTCTCAGAACTAATTGATTTTAAAAGTCAAACCAATGCTGTAGAAGACTGCATGGCATCTCAGCTCTTTTCAGAATGTTGCTGGGGTAGAAATTAGTAAACCTAATCAAATCTAGAATACTGCTGGGGTAGAAATTTTTGGATTTGATTCTTTAGTTTTGTCTTTAAAATTAAAAAAAAAAAAAGTCTTAACTGTTCCATCATAAAAGAGGTGCTTGACTCATTTTATTGATGGTGAAATTGTCCTTTTTCCACATACCATGTTTTATCCTGGTTTTTCTCCCAGAGGTCCATATGTGCTACGGTACTTCACAAACCGACATTTTTTTGAGATGCATCTCAGATTTGATCTATTGATTGCTCTGAAAATGAGGACTGAGGTTCTAAAATGCTTGTTTGGGCTAAATAGGATGAGCAGAGGGATCTGGGGAAAGGAATTCATATGCTCAGTGGTATCAAAAAGCCAGTTCTGTACTAGGAGTACCTGGCATCTGGTATTCAACGTCGTTGTATCAAATTAGAGCAATGTGGGCTGAAAGTATCCAATTTACAGATTACATCTCTGATTTGGACTAAAGAGTCAAAGTTTACTATTCAGTGGAAAATATTCAGGCATATTATTTATACAACCACTTTTACTTAAGTTGTAATATACCACACAGGTGTCATCAACTCTCAAAGGAAATAACTTTGCTGTTTACCAACTCTTTTAGTTATACATAATATATTGAAATAGAACTCACTATTCATCTGAAATATAGTGTTGGTTCCTTCAAAGCTTCATTATGTAAAATAATAATTTCTGTCAAAATTTTACTATCAAGAGTTGGATGCAACAGACTATAGTAGGAACTATCCTGATATAGGGCATTTTTTAAATATAAAATAAAATAATCACAATTAATAATTACAATGGCACTGTAAAAAGTAAGATCAGCAAATATCACTCATTAAATTCTTGTAATTAAGCTAGCCTTCCTTACAGAAAAATAAAAGAAAACAAAAGACAAGAAGCAGCTCATGCACCTGTTAAAATTGGTTTGTTCAGGACAGAGCTCATATTTCTTTTAATTATGCTCCGTAAACAAAAGCAGCATTGATTAGAGACATTCTGCTGAACATAATGTAACAATGGCACAATGGCATCTAAATGCTTTATTTTATCTTTATTACCTCAGGGTAATGAATTGTAATGTAAAGAGCTGACGAGTAATTAAACTCATCAACTGTGGATTTAGAGATATTTTTAGTATCATATGATGGAAAATCCTCTCAAGAGTAGCAAGGATATATTTTCAGAGAATATATTATATTCCTTAACAGCTCTCATGAGGGAGCACTTCGTACTCTGCTTTTAAATGCTGAAATAAGGAAAGAACATTGTATCTATCTTCATTTTTTATTTTTTCCCTGCCCAAGATCAGGAACTTCAGATAGGACTTCTTTGTGAGCTAAAGCCATTTTCTGCTTGCTGAGTTCCACTGAGATACAGGAGGCCTTTTGTCCATGGATACTACACACATGCCATCAGATAATGATATTAAAATGGTCAAGCTCCTTCCTAAAACTTTTTGGTTTTTCTTTTGTTTTGTTTTTGTATTGCTTCAAAATATCTCTTCCTATCTATCTGGATAGCTATGAATCCATCTATCAGGATGAATTTCCAGCCTAAATTCATCCAAAACTAGTTTATACAACTATTCCACATTTGGGCATTACAGATACCAGCTTGGATATTGGATGCAGCTTGGTTAAGGGCCCTGGAACAAATGTGTTACAAACCATAAACATTAAAATGTAAACAGTAAACTGTAAGTAGACAATAGGACATGGTGGAAAGTAGACTGACACTGGGGATTACAAGGAAAAAAAAAAAAAAAGAGCTGCAGCTACCACAAACTGCAAACACTGATTTATCATAATGGCAGACAGAAATCAACAATAATCTGTCCCTTTGGGCACTGTCACAGAACATAGCACTAAAAAAAAAAAAAAAAAAGTAGAAACCACTTCCTACTCTCTTAAGCAAGAATGTCAATGAATGTTTAGTTCTACCTCCTGACCCTCCTACTGAATGGGCTTGAAGCCCAGTTAGAGCTTCACCAGTGAGCCAGGCTCATGCCTGCTGAGCACTGCTGGCGTATAGAAAGTGAGTAACAGCTTGGAGCTGCCACTGGGCCCGGCCCCTGCAAGCTCCACACCCCTCTCTTCATGCATACACCTGAGAGTCACTGGAGGTGACGTGGAAGAGGCTGAGCGCTTCTGAGTGACAAGTATGGAGCTCAGAGAGCAAGACTGAAGAGATAAATCATCACCCATATGGGAACTGGCAGTTCCTTTCACTGCGTCTTGAACCTGACCATCATGTACTTCAGCCTCTTCATCCAGCCTGATGCTGCCTTCATATTGCTTTGGGGCCTTTTCCTTCTCTCAGTTGTAGCCAGCCAAAGTCTGCCAGAAGAACTATCAATGAGAGCTGCTGCTCTCTGCTCTCTGTACCTGAAATGAATGATTAATGGTTTCAGACATTCTCTACCTTGGGCTTGGAAATCCACCTACAGTTCCAAATAACCTACTAAGCATGTACTTCTTTCATGTTATGTCTGTGTTCCAGATTCCACCTCAGAGCAAAAATATGATCGCCTGGTGATTCAGCAATTCCATTCCAATTTTTGCACTTTGAAAGAAATTCCTCTTTCAAAGGAGGAATGCCTTGTTGGTCTATTTCTTACAGTTTAGTAAGCATCCAGGCAAAAATCCCTTCTGTCTCAGTGGGGTGCTCCTAAGGAGCTGATGACATCTCCTGATTAGAGGGTAAAACTAAAAAACAGATCTTTCCAGTTATTTTTGCTAAGTCACAGTGTGTCCTGGTTTTTTTTTTCCTGTCCTGACTTTCAACATATATAATCATACTTAGCCATCCCTTGCAAGAGACTTTAAAATGTACAAAGAGCTCTGTTAGTGCTAAATAACATTTAAACTGCAGTGCCATGTACATCCATCTTCTATTCTGAAATAAAACGTACCCCACTGTATTTTCATTACACCTTTGTCATTACTTCTGCACTAATCTCTCACAGATGTTCAAGCTATTGTCTTATGCTACCAGTCTTCCATTTATCTTTATTTTTAGTTTGTTTATTCATGATGGGGGTGCACGTAGTATTCAGCTGAGTTCAAAACTGAATAGTGAAATCAAGCACAGATCATTCCACAGAAAATTTCTAGAAGTATTCTATTGCTGGCTGATTGTGTCCAAAACAATCAGTCTGTGTTCTGAAATCACCTTATCCGGGAAAAGATCCATGCTATTTTACTGCATAAAGGATAAGTCCGTAATTGTGTGACAATAGTGCACTACTTAATTTCTGAGACATTTTTGTGATGTTCTACTTACAGAACCCTACCTAGGGTTCTCATCAGCAAGATGCACAGGTATTTCCATCTCTAACAGCCTCACTGGTTGATGAGGAAAAAAAAGTTGACCTTCTGAGTAGTGAGTCTTTCCTAACAAAAGCACCATTCTTCCCAAAAGAAAAATGTATCTTTCAATTCCGTAGGCAGATAGTACTTCACCTACTTTCGTGAGGCTGAAATAATAACATGGTCTGTTACACTGAAGTATTGAAAGATTATTGTTAATACTTAAAAACAAATGTACATTTTAGTACAGTTATTGAGAACTCTATTGTGACTCTTCCCATGCTACATATAAGAAAAATGCATAAGAAAATGCACATGGGTCAACACACAGAGTAGATGAAGCATGCAGATGGGAGCTATGTTCCTCTCTATTCTTGTCCTAGCTCTGACAATCATTGTCTTGCCTCAGGCAAATCACTTGAAATTCCTTGGATGCAGCTTCTCTATCTATGAAATAACAATAAAAATATTTAACTGTCTAAAGATTATGACGTAAATTAAAGGCTATGAGAACTATTATGCCTGAATTAAAAGGAGCTAAAAGCAATTTTTAACTACAAGAGTTTGATCCAAATGCAGCCCAGTGGCAACCAGATGAAAATCACTGGGATTTCATTAATAGCCTCACAGAATATTTTTGACTGTATAAATCAACAGAGTAACAAGAGGCCCAAAATGCTCAGCTAATTAAGCAAGTTTACCAAATTAAGATTATAAATTGCTATGCTGGACTGTAGATGTACAGCTGAAATTGGCATGTGTGTGTGAGATAAGAGTTTAACATCTCCAAAATTTCGACACAGTAGCTGTCTTCCTGTTGTCACCTAGTTTTTTCCCATCTCTGCAATGTCCCCAGTTTCTCACGCAGTGTTTGACTTCTAATACCCCATTTCAAGAGGCAGTGTTGTGCATTCATGACCAGTGAAAAAGTACAGATATGCTGAGTGGTCAGCTGGGCAGACAGGATACTCACTGCATCTCAGTCAAAGAAAGGACTGAAGAGCATACTGACATACAAATGGCTTCCAGAACTTATAAGCATGGGATAGATTCCACTGCACCACTGAATATTGCTCCATTTTATTTTAAAGAGCTTTCTTCATTACAACTAGCATAAGATCTGTTTACCTACTTTGGCTTTTAAAATGTCACCTTTCCCTGTGATAAAAACTGAAGTTCCGTTTTATTACAAAAGCTTTAAAATGGAAAAGTGAAAGCACTATGCTTCTGCTCAAGTTTTATATCTACCTATTCATTACTTAAAAAATATCTCGCCAAAGACTTCTAGGAATGAATGTATAAACCATATTTTCCCTATAATGTAAATTACACTTACAGTAAAAGGTAAAAAAAATCAACAGGAAAACCTATACTGACTAGATTTCCCTAAAGAATCATGATGTGTGAAATTCAGACTCTCTCTCTTCTGACACAGCTTAAATTAAATTAAAAAAAAAAAAATCTGAACAGGGTGTTACATAAATCTAAGAGAAAACTTCATGGTAAAAATCTCTAACTGCAACCCACAACTATCCGAAACTCTATGAAAAACATATGTTTTACATAAAAATAACTGGCATTATGTTACTGTGCAATAAAATCTCAGTATAAGTCATACTTAATTATACATTCAGGGAAAAAGTGAATAATTTAACCCACATCTCAGATTAACTCAAGAGAACAAAGAAAAAAAACCGTCAACCCATTGTATCCCTACAGTGTATTTCTACACAACCATAAAAGGAATAAGCAACAAAAAGCCTTATTCTTTACTAATCGAAGGATAGATCGAAACTGTAATGAAAAATGTTCTGAACTTGGATGATTACTCAAAGGTGAGATGGTATGCTCTAAAGCTTTAGGCCCAGCTAAATTGTCACCCTAACTGACAGCTTAGTTTAGGCTGTTGTTTCAGAAGCAGGGTAGTATGGAAAGAGGAAGCTCCCATGTAAGTTGTAAAACTTTCCTTTGTATTGTAACTACAGACAGCAGAGACACTACTCTGACTTCAATTCACTTAGATCTTTTTTTTTAATCTTATTAAGTATCTTAGTAAATCTTCTTTAAAAGGACAACTTACATATGCATTTATATATGAATGCCATAACCATTGTAAGCCATTGAAATTTATCTCCTCTGAGACACAAGGCAGAGTAATTTATTCATCTGTCTACCCTCTGATTAGGGACCATGAGTCAATGGTGAAAGGTGATTCTAATGCCAATGGCTTCTTAGCTATTTCTACAAAGAATTTGGTATTCTATTTGTCATGGTTTTGGCTGGGACAGAGTTAATTTTCTTCGTAGAGGCTCACACAATGCTGTGTTTTGGATTTTTGATGAAAATAGTGGCGATGTTTTCGGTTGTTGCAGAGCAGTATTTACATAGAGCCAAGGACTTTTTAGCTTCTTGTGCTGCCCTGTCAGCGAGGAGGCTGGGGGTGCACAAGGAGCTGGGAGGAGATATAGCCAGGGCAGGTGACCCAGACTGACCAAAGAGATATTCCACACCATATGACGTCATGCTCAGCCATAAAAGCTGGGGTAAAGAAGGAGGAAGGGGGGTCGTGGAGAGTGATGGCGTTTGTCTTCCCAAGAAACCATTACGCGTGATGAGCCCTGCTTCCTGGAAGTGGCTGAACACCTGCCTGCCCATGGGAAGTAGCGAAAGAATTCCTTGGTTTGCTTTGCTTGCGCGTGCAGCTTTTGCTTTACCTAGTAAACTGTCTTTATCTCAACCCATGAGTTCTGGCACTTTTACCTTTCTGATTCTCTCCCCATCCCACCTGGGGAGGGTGAGCGAGCGGCTGTGTGGCACTTAGCTGCCTACCGGGGCTAAACCACAACACTATTCTACTTCATTTTATTAGCAAGCGCCTCATTATTTATGTGATTATAAGTTAGGAGATTTCACTGTTCTCTTGTTTATACATAGCACAGTGACTAATTGCTTTTTGTTGCCCTGAGGAGATTAGGAAAGTCATCTTATTGCCTTCATTCACAATACTTTTATCAACTTATGTATAGGAAATGAAAACTTTACCTTCAACTCATGTGGAATGTCTGGGCTATTAAAGTTGAACTTGCTTCAACTAAATTAAAGTATTATTTCCAAAGTTTGGAAGCCAGCAGACATAGTCCAGTTCAGAGAAAAGTGTAGCCCTTTGCTGCACAGGAGATCGAACTAATGGTTTCATCTGGCATAAAAATCTATTATTTTCTTAACGTGATTATAGGATTATGGTATTGTATTTTGTATCTGAGAGTCAGCTTGGTTTTACAGCTTCTAATCTATGACCCAAGAGACAAGAAGTCATTCCCTTCTTCCCAGACTTCACTCATGTTCTCTACATTACTTGTTCTCATTAGTGAGATGTTCTGAAATCAGCACTTGTGCTGATCTTACCTATTTAGAAAGGTTTGAGATTATTTCCTGACCTTTTGGAGCCTGCAGAGTGACTGGAATATAAATCATAGATATATGGTTGAATTATACTAATAAAGACAGGGATTCACATGAACACAACAGAGAGACACTACAATAAGTATTGATAAAATGCTGAGATAGCATCCGCAGTGATATGGGATGGTGAACAGCCAAATAGTTGGGTTGGTCCTTTAATGGAAAAAATGCTACAAAACCACATTTTTCATTTCTTTCACATCTTTTCTAGCACCCAATATTATCCCTTATTATTCTCTCATACCTTTATGCAGTCAAAGATATCTCCCAATTATTTTTGCTCTTTTGAAATTTTTGTCAGCAATTCAGTTTAAAAAGAAATATAAACAAAGAATACCCAATGAACATAGTGAAAAGACAGCCATTACAGTGGAAAAAGCAAGCAGACTATTAGGGGGGAAAAAAAAAAAAAAAAAGAGGAGGGGGAAAGAATGCCATCCAGTTTAGAAAAATAAAAAAGTGCTGATCAGTGCATGTAGGTCACTGGCTGCTAGGTTTTCTATGCACCTCTGTTCCTAATGGATTGTGTAGGTCATATGTCCCTATAAAAAGCAAAATCTTTTTTACATATTGTTTTCACATCTAATCATTTCTGGGAGGAAAATAGATTAAAACGTGGAGAAAGCTTTGCAAACCAGAACTATTTTTGCAAACCTTCTGAAGATAAAAGTATCTTGAGAGGTCAGACAGTCATATGATCTGCTCATCCTTATTGCAAATATCAAGAACATACTAGCCGTTCCATCTTCTGAAAATCTATCAATTATTTTTGGTTGTTCTGCAGTGCCAATGGGACAATGGAGTGCTTTTAACGTATCTGAAGAAGCATGTATATATACACTGACTTCAAAGATTAGATCCAAAGCTCACTGAAATTAGTAGGAGATTTCCATTTATTTCAATAGGCTTTTAAATCAGGGCAGCATTATTGGATTTCTTGCACGTTAATTTTATTGCAACACTGGATGGATTTTAGTTAGCGCTTTACAAAAGAAGTCACTTCACCTACTGCAGGAAGCCAAATTAAGTGGAGATGGACATGTAGGTTTAAAAAGACTTGCCTTCAGAGTGTGGCTTGCTTCATCTTTACTGAGTTTAAACTATGCTGTAAAAAGAACTAAAATGGAATAAGGTATAAAATACTGGGCCGTGTAAAACTAGATGTAAAGAAAATTTGAACAGCAATAGAAAAAGGGAACATACTAAAGAAAACTCAAAATTATTTCTGCAAAATTATTTCTGCAAAATAATTATGACACCTTGTGTTTCAGTTCAAACTACTGAAGTTTTGTATTTTATACTGTTGATTTGTAGAAGAAAATCAAAACCTTTGCATAAGCTTCTTTGTACCATCTTCCAGAGTTTAAGAATGATGCCCTTTTTTTAGGGTTTATAGGGCACAGGTCCAGGAAGGGAAAAACTAAATGGGAAAATACCATCTCTAGAAAGAGTCATTTTTCAAGAGCTCTGCTAGTGGTTTCCATGAAATAAGACGATATACAAATCATTTCAACTGGAATAGAATAAAGGCATTTTACTTCTCTTTTTCACCTAAACAAGTTTGTCATTTAGATTTCTTGGGCCAAAAAGACATAGTTAAGTTGCCTTTCCTCTTTCTTCTGCTAAGTAATATACATAATGTGGAGAAAATGAAGAGCATGTACAGTAACATCAGAGCACTAGAACTTGTAAAAAAAAAAAAAATGTTGTACTGACAGAAGAGAAAGGAAAAGGATATACAAAGCTGAGAACAGGAATAGCCTATATTATAATTTCAATTTAGGATGTTTCAATCAACCTATTTGCTCTTTCAGTCCAAATCTTTACTAAATTCACTAGATAAAAAGTGTATCTTGTCCTAATGGAGTCAGTAGCAAAGTCATGTGCCATTTGCCCAGCAGGATTTTGCACTCTGTTAATGATGGTGGAACCTCATTATCCATCCTGAATTTTTAGTCTTACAGTTACTTTCACTTTTATGATGAGCAGATTTCTAATTTCATCACTAAAGGATAACTGAAATAATATGCATTTACTCTAAAATTGACATTACCACATAGTTCATTTATTGCTTTCATCTTATTTCTGGTATTTTATTACTCTTAATTTTATTATTGTGGTATATTAATTTATTTTGTAAACTTGTTCTTTAGCTAAACTTTCTCTATCTGTTTAGTATCATTCAAAACAGTTGTTATGAAATTTAATTAACTAAATATATTTTTTTAGTTGAAAAACCCTCAAGGAAAATAGAAGCTACCCTCAAGGAAAATAGAAGCTACAAATCCAATTGCTTAACATTTTGCACTTCAGCCATAATACAAGATCACAAGAAAAGGAAAAAAAAAAAATTGACTCAGGATTATGTCTTAGCTTGGTTGGGTTTTGGTTTGTCTAAGTTTGGTTGGTCTAAATTTCTGCAACTGTGTCTGCTAAGAAATTGGCCAGAACATACATACCATCTGCAATCCAGAGCACCCACTTTCTATCTCCTGCTCTGCTGCAAGCCATGACCTTGAGAATGTCATGCAGTTTTTCCATTCTTCTCTTTATATGCCTACGCATTCTCTCTCTTGTTGTGATGGATTTGAAGCTGCCTTGTAATAATGTATTAATACTTCATGTTGACCCGCTACTGGAAAGACGAATGTCTCAATAAATTCAGTGAGGTTCTGTCTGGAGAAGCAGACAGGAAGAAAATGACTGCTGCAAGACAGGCATCTCCATACACAGCATTGTTAAGAAACAAAATCAGAACTCTCCTATATAGTCAACCTGTAAAACTGGGTTTGAGTAATGTAAGAGCCTGCAGACAGAAGGTCCTGAAGTCTTGACATAAGCATCTAAAATTGCACGCTTTTCAAGAAAGAGAAGCAGTAGTTCTTTCTGGGAATTAGATTCAAATTTAGAATCCTAATGAAACTGTTAAAAATGCTTCACCTGCCAAATGTTATCTATCCATGGTAAGATTTATGGTAAGGTAGGCTTGTAGGCCTGCTTGCAAAAAGATTTTTCCGACTCTTTTTTCTCACTGAAAGATTTGTTTCTAGTGTTAAAAGAAACAGTACTTTGATGAAGAAAGCCTCTTGTCACATATTCTGTCAAGCTACCTAAGCCTGTGTACTGCCACCATTTAAAGCGCTCTAGCAGTCTAGTCAAGAGGTGATAAACTAATGTACTTTTCTGGATAAAGAATTCTCTAGATGATAATTTGGCCATTGATGAGTTCAGGTAGATTGCCAGAGAACATCTGAGCATCGAGGTAAAAAAAAAAAAGGTCTAGAAAAAGGGAATATACTATACATTTTAAAATACAGTAGGAGGAAGGAGTGGGTATAGAAGAAATTCAGGGGTTATCAGCCAGCCATTGAAATTTCATTGCTGTAAAAACACTACAACAAGTTACCAAATAAACTACTTGAACACAACTAGACGGAAAAAAAAGGGAATCAATGCAACTCAGTACAGGTGCAAAAGCCCACTCAGAGTGGTTACCTCTGGCTCCCTGGCAGGAAGAAAAGCCTTTGGACTGGAGTCATAGAGTCTCTCCTGTGCCCAGTACTGTTTGATATTTTCATAAGCAACTTTCATGGTTCCATGTGGTAAATACATTGCAGCTCACTTTGAATTCATAATACATGGACAAAAACTGAAAAAAAATGGAGTGTAGAAAGGATGCAATTCTTTCATCTGTCCACAGCATCTATAACTGCAGATGCTAAATTCGGTTTGTACTTCTAGGTAAGTTTGACAGGTATGTGGAGTCTCAGCCTTGGTCTAACAGTAAGATAACAGTGAAATTCCACTCCTGGCAGCAGAAAAAAAAAAAATAATAATAATAATAAAACTAAATCAGAGTCCAAGAATGCAGGGAGAGGTAACAAAAGCCTTTATATCATGATATACGTCTAACCTCTAAACCATGATAGCAAGACCCTTTGGAGCCAATCACATTTTTTTCCTCTACTATTTTTGGAAAGAATGCCTTCCACAAGGAAGGCCCCATCTCATTCTGAGGTCTTTGGTGTTACAGTTACATGAAGGACAGATTATGAAGGATACACTCACTCTCTAAATCTATTGTATGTATACCACAAAATTAAAATTAAATATGAAATTAAAAACATACTTTCCTCTNAGCCAGCAAAGAAAAACAGCAGTATAAAAGATGACAACATCACTAAACATGAACTAAGCCCACTGTGGTAAAAAAAACTAAGTCATTGCGTGCAGGATTTCACAACAGTGTTTTTTTTTTTTAAAAAATAGGAACCTAGATCCCAGATATTTGACAGGTTGCCAAAACTGAAGTCCTACAGGGTAAGGAAGGGAGCCTTACTAGTGCCAACACTGGCCAGCAACATCCCCTGGTGTGGTATCTACATTATAATTCAGAAGACAGGACACAGAGCTACTCAGCTGTTATCGTTTTGTCCAGCATCAGGCAAGGTCACATTCATTAAGCAATACTGCATTCGAACTTCATTTTCTCAGCCTCTCACTTTGTGGAAATGTCAAAGGAAACCCCAGAAACCAACGTTGTTTTTACAAGTGTGCCTTTTA
>VXAL01003460.1:0-24006 GCA_013399475.1 Chauna torquata
CGGGAGCTGAGGGGCTTGGGGTGTCCCTGAGGTGAAGCAGCCCCGAGGCAGGGGGGCCTGGAGGAGCCCCCAGGCTGGCGTCGGGGCCCTGCAGGAGGACCTGGGGGGGCCCTGCGGGGAGGGGGCAGCTTTGGGGGCAGTTCAGAGCACGGAGCGGGGCGTGAGACCCGGGGCACGGATCCGCTCCTGGCCCGGGAGCCGAGGGGGGTGAAAGGGCGCTGGGGAGGGGCCGCCGGGCGCCCGCAGCCGCCCATGGGGCGAGGAGGAGGAAGAAGAGGAGGAAGAAGAGGGGGAGAGTTCTTCTCCGCAGGGAAGCGCCTGCTGACGGCCGGGATTGCGCTCGCCCCGCCGCTCGCTTCCCACCCGGAGCTCCTCTTCCCACCGCCCCGCTCCTCCTGGCTGGCGAGCCGAGCCCGTTCATGGCCGGTCAGGGTTGTTCGCAGGAGGACGTGAGGTGGCCCTCTGCTATTTTTGTTTAATTACCTTAATTTCAGGCTATTTAGGAGGGAGCTAAGAATACAGAGCAGGAATCGTGGAGGTGGAAGAATTTTTAGACTCCGTGTCGGAGGAGGAGGAGCTTGCACTGGGAATATTTTGTTCCGAAGGCAACAAACGTGCGTTTGTCCGAGCCGCGGGCTTCAGGCGAAGGGAACGGGGCTGGCTCGCGGCGGTGCCGCCGCGCTTCCGTGTTATTTCCTCGGTGCAGGCACTGAGACGCGGCGCTGCCCTCCCGGCGCTGTCACGGGCTCTCACGCCGCTTTGGGAGGAGCGGCGCGAGTTGCCGTACCGGTACGGACGCTGGTACGGGCTTAGAAACGCGTGTGCTGGGGTTCTGTTGCCGCAGTTACGCTGTTGTTTATAAAAATCATGGCCAAACGGCATAACCGGTGGCAAACCGCATGCCAGGCCTCCTCCTCCTCCGTGCGGTGCCTCAGCCAGCTCACCGTGTGTCACTGACCCGTGAGTAACGCTTCCCAGCGAGGCTGGGGCCGTAACGTGCTCTTCTTGCTGTCGGCCTGGGTTTTAATGTGTTTTTTTGGGTCGCGAGCGGCACGTTGCCCATGTGCCCGCCTGCGGCAGGGCTCTTTTCCGCGGCGGGGCTTTCGGGGAGCAGCCACGGCACGAAGGCAAGCCCGTCCCGCCGCTCCTCGCACGTGCGTCCCCCACGGCCCTGGGCGATGCCACGGCGAAGCGGCCGCGCCGGCAGCACGGCACCGACCCCGCAGAGCCGCAGCGGCGGGGGTTTGGGGCTGACGCGGGGCGAGTTTGGGTCGCTGGGATTTGCCTCCCGGCGGATGCTGCGCGGGTTTCAACCGCTTTTCGGCACGCCCGAGGAAACCGCCTGTCCGCGCTCGCCCCGGTGCCTTCGACGACTCCGGGATTCGGCTGCGCGCGAAGGATGTCGGTGCTGCCGCCGGGTTTCTCAGCCCGGTGCCGCCTCCTGCTCCACGGCAGCCTCGCGCGGACAGCGAGATGTAATATTTAGACAGGGTCCAGGCGCGCGCCTGGCTCTGCGTAACCCCAGCAGCGCTGTTTAGTCTCGCCGCAGCTCGGCGACGCGGCCACCGGCCCCAAATTCCGGCTGGTCCAAAGGCGAGACCTGGCGCTGCGTCGGGGAGGAGCGAGCTGCCTAATTAGCCGCCTGGAAACCCCCTCCCCGTATTCAGCGCTGAGGCTGCTGGAAGCGCTCCCCAGGTTTCTCGTTCGCCCCTGTGACGGAGGAATCGGCCCCGGCCGCTGCTGGTTTGCGTGGCAGCTCTCTTCAAAGCGCGGCACGAGAGCTAATTAGAGCCAGCATGGCCTAACGGGGCGTGCGCCAGCCGCAGGCTCCGCCGTGCCTCTCCGTGCAGCCACGATCGCTGCCTCTGGCGCCGGTGGCCGGGCCCGGCACCGCTGTCGATGTTTTCGCTGCAGTGCGTGGTTTCGCCCAAAGGGCGGCCGGGGGCTCGGTCCTTCCCGTCGGGAGCGACGTGCGGCGTTCGAAACGCTCCCTCGCTGCCGCTCCCCGCTCTGCACGTGCACGGATTTGCCTTTTCTCGGGACGTTTCCGTCCCTTTCCGATCTCAGCAGCGCTCAGCTCCGCCGCCGTCCCTCCGCTTCACCCCGCACTCCCTCCCTGCGTAACTTTGAGGCGGCGAGCTGGCTTCTGAGCACAGATCGCTTAAACATCTGCTGTGCCGGAATGGAAACCATCGAGGCGCTCGTCTCGTCCCCCCGGGGAGGGGAAAGGCCGATGTGAAAAAGAGGCAGGAAGTGGAACCGCAGCCGGTGCTGGCCGTGAGCATGCTGCGGGACGCGGGCGGCCGGAGCAAGCGGGGAGCGCGCGGAGCTTGGATCCGGTGCTTCCGTGCGCGACGGGGCCGGAGGCACCACCGGCCCCGCGTGCTCGAGTTCCTCGGAGCAGAGCGAGCTGGTGTCCGGAAGGTGCGCGGCCGTGTGCCGGCGGTTCTGCCGCTGGTATGTGTCCGGTCCCCAGGGTTTCTCCTCTGGAATCCCAGCTATGTGGCTTTAACAGCAGGGCAAAATCTGCTGCATCCTCTGTCCTCCCAAACATGAGCAAACACGCAGCAGAAAAAAAAAAAAGAAAAAAAACCAACAAATCGTTGCCAGGACACGGCCTTAAATAGATCCGCGCGCTCCTGACTTCCGCCTGTTTCCGATGCTGGTGGTACTGGAAAAATAACTGCACAAATATGGTGTCCTTGAGCGGGGCCGATAACGAGCCTGGGCGGCGGTAGCGAGCGCGCCTTGGGAGAGCCTCGTCCCTGCTTCTCATCTCACGCTCGCAGGTTTGGGTTCGGTGCCCGGGGTTGGCCGTGCCCACGGCTCGGGCGCGGAGCTGCCCCGCGTGGCCCTGGGCCAAGGTGCAAGCGAGCAAGCGCCCGCGCGAAGCCCCGCGGAGGGGCTGAGGACGCAGCAACCGCGTTACGGTGCCGGCCGCGCACGCGCGGGCTTCTCCGCGCTCAAAGGGAGGACGACGACGGAGCCGAGGGCCTCGCCGAGCGGCGCGGCTCTGCCCCGTGCCCCGGCGAGGGTGGTGAGAGCGCGAGTGTGCGCGAGGAGTGGCCGCATCCACCGCGCCGCTGGATTCTTGGTTTCTCTCCAAAGACAAACATCCGGCCCTAAGAGCTCTCCGTGTCTGAGGAAAACATCTTGTGCTGCGGCGAGAGCCGTCGGCGCCCGCACCTCGCACCCCGGGGACACCGTTGGACCCTTTTTGGGGGGAAAATCCCATCTCCGCCTCACCGCTGCCTCGTGCCCTCCTGCCACGAGGGCGCTGCCGGGGTTTCCCGCCCGGTGTCGGTGGCCGGAGCGCGGCGTCTGCACCCCGAGCTGCGTCCCCGTGGCTTTTTGGCGCGGGAGAGCTCGCGGTTAGCGGTGCGGCTCGAGCCCGAGGGACCCGCAGCGGCGGCCTCGCGTGGGGCTGCCTGCCGTGGCGATTCTGGATGGGATCGCGTAAAAACGCTCGTCCGGAGCCGGGCCGGCTCTCGGCCCCAGCCCTCAGAGCCGCGGTAGCGCCGTGCGGGTCTCCCGCAGCAGGCGGGGTCGGGGTTTCTGGTTCAAAACCACCTCCGCCCGCTCGATCCCGCTGCGTTCCGGCCGAGCCGCGGCTCGGTCACCGAAACGCGGCCGCTCCTCGGCTCCCGTCGCCGAGGGGGCGCGGAGGCCAGCGCTTCGGGCACGGGAGCGTAGGCGTAACGCCTCTGCTTTTTATTTCCAGCGTTCGCCGGCAGCAGGCGTCTGCGGCGCGCGGGGCTGCCGAGGAAGGGCCTGCCTCGTCCCGAAGCGAACTTCCCGTCAGAGAAAACGGGGCGGGCGGCCCCAAAACGGGCTCCGAGCGGAGCGGGAGGCTGCCGGAAGCCGGCGCGGAGGGGTGCGCCGGTTCTGGTCCGGGACGCAGACCTGGGGCCTCGGGCTGGCCTCTCGTCCCGCACGAGGAACGCGGATGGGAATTAGGGCTCGGCGGGGCCCGAGCCGGTGCCGCGGCCTCGTAGCTTCCAGCCGGGGTGGGAACGTTGGCGCCGCGCTGCCCGGCGCTGGATTTTCGGCTTTTCAACCGAGCGCGGGGCTTAAATCCTCCCGGTGTGTTCGCCACGTCTCCCTGCTGGATCGAGCGGGGAATTACCTTTCGTTTCCCATGACCTAATGGGGCAAACTCTTGCAGGAGCTTATATTTAGCTCCAGAAAACGCGCCGCTGGAAAAACCTCCCGTCGGGGCCGCGGACCGGGAAGAGCAAGAGCACGTTTTCCGCCGTGCCCGCACCGGGCACCACCCCGGCCGAGGAGAGGTGCGCCCGCCTCATCCGCACAGGAATGCGGGTCCGCCCTGCGCGCCTCTGCCCGTGACTCAGCCTTATCTCCTCCCTGGTTTCTGTCGGGTTTCTCGCTCGGCTCCAAGCCAGCGGCCGGCTCGCTTGGGCCGCGAGCGTCGCCTGAGCCGTCCCTGCCCGGCTGCGGGACGCGGTGGCCTCGCCAGGTGAGGCCGGACCCCGCGAGCGGCCGCGGCCCCCGCTCCCCGCCTCCCCCCGGCTGTCCTCCTCCTCCGGGTGCACCGCCGTCTTCCCGAGCCATCGAGCCGCCGGCCTAATAAGGGAAAAGAATGAGGGGAATCTCCGCCGGCCGGCCGGCCTCTTCCCAGTTTGTCCAGTAGCAGCAAATTTGGGGAAAAAAACGACGGGAGAGCACAAGCGGCCGGAGGCGACGCCAGAGCCCGGCTGCGGAGGTGGGAACGGGGAGCGTGCTGGCGCTCGGCTCATGAGGCGAAGCCCGGCCTTGGGCGCCTGCACCTCAGCCACCGAATCCGCCGTCTTTTTTTCTGGAAAACCCTCATTTCTCCCGTTTTTCCCCAGAGCTGCTGCTCCTCGAAGGAGGCAGGGCCGGGGCGCAGCGAGGCCGTGGGACGCTCACCAGGCAATTACCGCCGGCCCGCTAATTGCTGGCAGAGGCCGCGGCGGTGCGTAAATACGTAAACACGGCTCGGCCGCGCTAGGAGCGCGTTGAGAGACGCCTCCCTTTCCCCCTCCAGAGCTTTGTTTAGTCTCCAAGACATCTAAGAGCGGGCTGATAACGATTTCCTGCCATAACGAGCTTCCTGCGCGGCCGGCGAGGACAATGCCGGTGACCCTGCCAAGGGAGGCAGCGCGGCTCTGCCCCGGGACGCCGGACCCGCTCCCAGCCGGGGCAGCCGCCGGTGCCACCCCCAGCCCTCGGCGGGGTCCCCGCGGTTCGGGCGCGCGTCCCGAAAATGAAAACGGGAATCGGGAGAAGCCGGTGGTCGGGGCAGGAAGGGGGATGCTGGAAGAAAAACCGATCGCCACCGGGTTGTCGTCTGCGGTGACCTCGTGGAAAAACACCGGCCCGCGGATCTCCCCGAGTAAACAACGGCTCAGCCCGTGCCGCGGCCTCTGAGGCCAGCGGAGGCTTCTCGTTCGCGTCCGAGCCGGTCTAAAGTCCGCGTTTTGCTCTCTTGCCTTAAAAGGCAGGCTGCAGGAACGCGCAGGGAGCAGCTTTGGGCTGAAAAGCGGCCGAGCCCGGCGCGCGGCCACCTCCCTCCCTCCCGCCCGCCNGCGGGGCTGCTGCCGCCGCTCGGGGTGCGGCGGCCGCGCGGGGCTGCGCACCCGGCCACCTCTCCCCCCCCCAACAAAGGCGGCGTTGATACAACGCCCGGAGAGCGCTTCTCCAGCGCCTCCGTGGGAAGGAAATTCCAGCAGCGTGTGCAGAATCTCCTTTTTTAGCCGCTTTTATTCGTAACGTGCTGCGGCTCGCTGCCCGCCGACTGCTCCCTCCGCTGGCTTTATTAGGTCTGGCTGCCGCGTCCGGCGAGGCTCTGCCCCAGCCCGAAGCCGCGTCGATTCCGGTGGAGTTCGGAGCCGCGGCTTCACCCCTGGAGCCGTCGTTGCAGCGTGGAGCTGAGGGGCGCGAAGCGGCTCAGCATCCCGCCCGCCTCGCCGGAGCCTCAGCGTCCCAAAAATACCGACGCGAGCCCCGTGCGGTCCGCGTCGCGCGTTGCAAGCGCCTTATCTCCCCGCTGAGCCCTTTCTGTGGTTAAAGGCTCGTCGTTTGACGCAGAGCAAGCACCCCGTGCGGTTTTTCACGGAGCAGGCAGCGTTGTGCCGCTCGTTTACCCCGGTGACTTAACGACTTTCCGCCCGGGGCGGGCAGGGCCGAGGGAGCGGGGCCGCGAGCCGGGCTCCGGCCGTGCCGAGGATCCGCACTGGATCCTGCCCGGCAGCAGCAGGAAAAGATTCATCGGCCTTGGAAAAGATCCGTGCTCTTGAGGAAATGATGTTTTTAGAGAGCTCGAAGGCTTTTAATTACCTTCTGCTCTTCGGCAGCTATTTTTAACTCGAGGGGCTGTTTCCAAAGCCGGCGCGGGGCCGTCCGAGCGCGGCTTTCGGCGCCGCCGAAGCGAGGGCTGGCAGCTCGACCGGCGAGCCTCGGGGATGCGGGGGGGTCGCGGCACGCCGGTTTGGCACGGCCGGCGGCTTTCAAAGCACCGAGGGAGCCGCTCGCGGCGGCGCGGAGCCGCTACCGCGCCGGGCTGACAGCTCCTTGGAAGGGAGCAGCAGCCTGACGGATAACGCAGCGGCTCGGCCCCGCGAGCGGCACGTTCCGGCGCTTCGGCATCCTCGCCTCCGGTCGGAGGGAGAGCGCGCGTCCCAGGGCCCGAACCGCTTGACGCGGAGAGTGGAAAAATGTCTTGGGCGGTGCAGTTTTGTTCCCGTTTCAGGCTTTTTTTATTTTTTTTTTCTTTATTTAGCAGCTGCCGGTGGGTTCAGCCTGGCCGGGCGGCATTCAGCTCTGGGTTCCACGTGCTGGGCTCGCTCAGCTCCGACCCCGCGGGGTTTCGGGGCCGGCGTCGCGGCGCCCGGACGCACCTCGGAGAGGCACGCAGGAGCGCCTGATGGCGGCGATTTTCCGGCAGATCGCTCAGGGACGTGCGATGGGCGTGAGGGTGCTGATAAGCGGCACGGGAACGCCCGCGGCGGCCGTGGATTTACGTCTCTGCTGCCCTTATACGGTCACCTCTGCTTTCCTTCCTGCGCGGCGGCAGGAACGCCCAGGTAACGCGGCCGCCCGAGCGCGCCCGCCTCCCCGCGAGCCTTCGCGAAGCCAAGCATCCACCCGTGCCTCCCCTCCGCCCCCGAGCCGTGCCCTCGGGCTGGCAGGAGGAGGAGGACGCTCGTTGCCAGCCCCGGCTGTAGGCTGGGGAGTTGGGGTGGAGAAATGGGGAGGAATACCTGGAATACCGCGGTTTTGCTAAACCGGCCAGTTTTAGGCTGGCGCTGGCCGCCCGTTGGCGCTGCTAAAAGCGCCCTTGTGACGGTCGCCGCTCTCCGCCGCGCCGCGAACGCCGCAGAGCCGCCGCTTGCTGCCCGCTGCTCTCCTAGGCGGTGCTTTTCTCGCACGCGGCGGCTCCGTTCCGTGCCGAGGAAGAAGACGCCCAGCCCTGGGAGAGCTGCCGCGCGGCTTGGCACGGAGCAGGCAGCGGCTGAGTCAGACGTGCCCGCTCCTCCCCGTCCTGTAATTACGCTAACGAGGCAGGGGATGGGCCCCCCCCCAAGCCAACAGCAGGGCTTGCATCCTCCCGCTGCCCCGGGCCGGACCCGGTGCTGTCCCCGCAATCTGGGAGCCGCGAGGCGGCTGGGAAACCTGAGCTGATTATCAGCCAGCTCCTCGTCAGGCTAATGAGGCGCTTGCGTAACGAGCCGGCTGGACGCTAATTCCCCCCTCCCCGGGCGCTCTCTCCGGCGCTGCGGGGCGCGGGGAGGGCAGCGGCCGTCCCCTCCGGTTCAGTCGGGCGCGCAGCGAACGCGTGGCCCTCGATCCGCCCAGCAGCCGCGGCCTCGGCCGAGGTCTTCGCTCCACTCCGCTCTGTTTTATGTAAACACGTCGGAAGCGTGGGCCTAGGTTGCAGCACGTAACGGCTCTAGGGTCGCGACGGTGACCCAGCACGGAGGAAATGCGCACGGGACGAACCTTAAGGCCCCGGGTTGGGGAGGTTGGTTCTTAGGAGCTCATTTCGGGAGCCAGCGGGGTTGCCAGCTCCCACCAGGGCTTCAGCCGCCTCCTCCAGCCCGCAGGCTGCAAAACGGCCTCAGCAAACAGCGTTTCCCCACGCAAGGTGACCCGGTTTTCCTGTTTAAGGTCAGTCCCGGCTTGTTTGTGTTTCCGACGCGGTGAAGCTGGCGGCCGGCTCTGCTACGCAGCGAGCGCAGATCCTGCGGCGTCCCTGGGTGGACGCGGCACCGGGTCAGCCGGAGGCTGCTCCTTGCCCCCGAACGAGAGGAGCAGGTCTCCGAGCATCCCCTGCTGCGCGGGGAAGCGAGCTCATGCTGCACAGGGCCGGGTTTTCGGGGCGGTTTCCGCATCTTTGAAGTGTCCTTCCTCCCGCCCGCCCTCTCCCTCTTTGAAGAAATCCCCCAGAGGCACCGGCTCCCCTTCCTCGGCCTCCCCAGGAGGCTGAGTGGGACGGCCCCGCGTCGCACAACCGCTCCTGCTTCAACCCTCGCCCCGGCGTGCGCCGTACGACCGGCTCGGGTTGAGTTTTGGAGCTTAGCCTCTCATTCGAGCGTGGGGGAACCGCTTTCCCCTCGTCCTCGTCAGATGAATGGCTCGTTAAAAGCTGTCACTGCAGCATTCCCCGGCCGTGAGCTCACCGCAGCCCACGAGGCCGACCCGGAGCAAACAATGCTCCCCGTTCACCCCCCGGCGCGGGGCGCCGGGAAGCGTCCGTCCCCGGAACGTGCCGACGGCCGCTGGACCGACGTGGAGCCCCCTGCACTCATACCCAGCGCGTCCGGAACCGTCCTGGCCTGCAGCTGCCTCTCGTCGGGCAGCGGGAGCACGACACGAGCTTCGCCCCTGCTTTAATTACTTTTTTCCCCGAGCGGGGGCTGTTCCGGGAAGCCGTGCCGCTGGCATGTCCCGGCACGGGGCCGGAGCCCGAGCACTTGGCTTTTACACCCTTACAGTAAAAGCTGCGGGTTCAGGCTGTAATTCGTTCGGGTAAGGGCAGCGCTAACGAGTTCTGATGGAGCGGCAGGAAATATCTGTTTTTTGCATTATTCAGGGCTCGGGCTCGCGGAGGAGCCTCCGCCACGCAGGCTGCGAGCGAAAGCCGGCAGCAGCGGGGTGGGAAGCGGCCGGGGGACGCCCGCAGCCGCCGAGGTGGGGATGTGGAACACGTGCAGGCGGCCGGGAATAACGCCTGGCTCCGGCAGGAGAGCGGAACGCGCCCCAGAGCCCCGGGCGGGAGGAATCTCCTCTGCGTGCAGCTCAGTGTTTTGATCTTCGCTGGCCACTCCGAGCAAATATTTGCCACCGCCGAGCGTCGATCGGGGCAAGGGCTGAGCGCTGGGGGGGCACGGGGCAGAGAAACCCTCGCTCCTTGCGGCAAACGCCCCGGGGCAGCCAGGTGCGCGTCTGCGGGCGGGTGCCAACCAGGACATCCTCCTGCCGCTTCCCGAGCCCCCCCGGGTTGCAGGGGAGCCCGGCGGGTCCCGACGCCGTCCCGCGGAGCCGAGGTCTGAGCGGCCTCCCCGATGCTTTCTTCCAGACGTTCACAGCCTGGTGCAACTCCCACCTGCGGAAGGCCGGCACGCAGATCGAGAACATCGACGAGGATTTCCGCGATGGCCTCAAGCTCATGCTGCTTCTGGAGGTGATTTCAGGTGAGTCCCTGCCTCTGGATTTTATTTTTGTAACGGGCAAACGCTCCTAAAAGCGAGTATTCTGTCCCACGGGCTCACCTCTAAATGCTTTCCTCCTCAATGGTCCCTGGCTTTGACCTTAAACAAAAGCTTTAATCCTGTTGACCTCTTTCCAGGGGAACGGCTGCCAAAACCGGAGCGGGGAAAGATGAGAGTGCACAAAATCAACAACGTGAACAAAGCCCTCGACTTCATCGCGAGCAAAGGCGTCAAGCTGGTCTCTATAGGAGCCGAAGGTGAGTCCGTCTGGGCCCCCAGCAAGTCCTGACCGCCCCTCCGAGCCCCTGGGAAGTCCGGGGCGGGATGCAGCGGGGTCCCAGCAGCAGCTCGTCCCTGTCACCCGTGACGGGCAGAGTGACGCCGCGACTCGTGTAACAGGCGAGCAGCGCAGGGACCCCTTGCTGGCACCCGAAGGACGCGTACACAACTGACTTAGAGCGACGGGCACAGCGGGGCTGGCGCTTGGAACGCGATGTTGAGTCAGCTGGGAGGTGCTGCCGGCCTTCGGGACGCGGGGCAGTAAACGCACCGGGTCCAGGAAGCGCTGGAGAGACGCCGAGTGCTGCGTTGGCGCTTGGAGGTTAAAGGCAGCACAGCCTCCCTCGCCAAGGTCACTGGTATTTCAGGGAAGCTGTTGCACAACCGGGTTTTGCTGGACTCGTCAGAAGCACTGGCTCGTTCCAGCCTGCCCCGAGCAAGGTGGGGGTGAGGAAGGGCTTGCACGAAGCTTAAGCAAAGCGTAAGCCCCCCACCTCCTCCAGGAACGGGAGCCAGGCTGCAGGAGCGACCCCGAGGAGTTTTGGTTGACGTTTGCCTGCAGCCGGTGAGGTTTGGTGGTCAGCTGGCGGCCTGGCTTCCTGCAGGGCTCGTCAGACGGGTGCCTGCTGCTGCGCTTTGAGTAACTGCCGTTAGCGATTGGGTCAAAGGAAAACAAAAATTCTCTGCGTCGTTCCAAATCTTTCTGCCTGGTATTCCCTTCGAGCCTTGCCAAGCGTTCGTGCTGGCAGGAGAATTGTTGCAGTTTTAAAAAACAAAATTCCTCCCATTAGCTGAGGATGGCGCATTTTCCTCGGCTGCGTGGTTCTGCAGCGCTGGGCCAGCTCTGCCCCAGCTGCGTCGGTTTGGTGCGAGCGCGACCGGGTCCGGCCGAGCAGAAACGCCGCGCCGCAGCCTTTCTCCCCGCGCAGCTCTGGCACCAGGTAATGCTCGGCTGGCACGCCGGCGGAGCCCCTGCTGCTGGTTTTGGGATCGACTCGGCGCTGACAAAGCCCGAGGCCGGTTCCTGAGCTCCGGAGAGGCTTTTGCAGCCGCCTGGGACGGGGATTGCTGCTGCTCGGCCCCGTTTGGCAGGGGCTCACCTTGCAAAGCCAGTTTGAATAGACTCGCGCGCCGCGGCTCGCGCTGAGGTTGCGGCTTTGAAGTCTGTCGGCTGGCGTCGCTTGCCTGCCGGAGAGGACCGCCTGTTCCTGAAACCGGTGCGTGTTCCAACTGGTGCCGCGTTAAAATACAAGATGCGAGGGTGCGGTAGCAGTTACAACAGCCGTTCATCCACCGCAGTCCCACGCGTCAGCTGAGCGGGTGCTGCAGGCAGGTGCCCTCGGAGTACCTTGGCTTAATCCCCTAACGCGCGTTTGGAGGCGCTGGTTGCACAAGACACGAGGGATTTCATGTCTGCGCGTCGGGATCCTGAGCTCCCAGCCCACCCGGGCTGGGATCCTGGGCTCCTCGGGAGCAATGGATCGTTCTCCTCGCCCCGCCGTGGTCGCACGAGTGGCCAGTCGGCCTGAGATGCTGCGGGTCGCTGCCCGGAGGGGCTGAAGATGCACCCGGCACAAGGTCTGGCCGAGCTGGCGCTCATCGCCAGCGCGGTGCACGGAGCCAAGCGCCCGGAGCCGGGCACTAACACCACCCTGCTGGAACTGAGCTTGGGAAACGCTTTGTGTTTGGAGGACATTTTGCTCCGGAGCTCAACTTATTTGGTCACGAAAGCCGTGGGGCGAGGATCCAACGCGTCATGGGCGACGAGCAAGCTGCGTGTTGTTGTTGTCTCACCGCTTGGCTTCGGGAATGGCAGAGCGATGTGCGTGGCGTGGGGCGGGCTTGGAGTCGAGCGCAGATCCAGGCTGCAGGCGCCCGGGGTGCTGCTGCCGGGCTGGGGACGGCGTCGCTGCTGTCCTGCCCGCGTGCAGCTCTGCCGAGCTCCTGGCCTGCAGAGCAGCGACCGTCTCGCGACGTGCTTTTGGGGCAGCCTTAGCGCCTGGCTTCCCGATGAGGCTCCGAAGCGTCGCACGGCTTCCCTAACGTCTCTCCGCTCCGCTGCCTCCAGAAGCGACTCTCCCGGCAGCGGCAGGCGAGAAGCCGCGTTCGCTGTCTCCGGCTGCCGGGAGCTGACGGTCCGGTTTTCCCTTTTTTGCTTCCAGAAATCGTAGATGGCAACGCAAAGATGACGCTGGGCATGATCTGGACGATTATCCTCAGATTTGCTATTCAGGACATCTCCGTGGAAGGTAAGGGCAGGGGCGCGCGCTCGCACCCGCGCGCGTTCGGCGAGGTGCGCCGTAGAGCATCGCGATCTGACCCTGCCGCTTTGCAGAGACCTCCGCGAAAGAGGGCTTGCTGCTGTGGTGCCAGAGGAAGACGGCCCCCTACAAGAACGTCAACGTGCAGAACTTCCACATCAGGTAACCCTCCTCGCCTCTCCAACCTGCAGGAAGGATCAGCCCCGCTCCCCCGGGCTTTGAGGCTGCTCTGAAGTAGTCGGTGGTGAAGCTTTCGGCGCGGGGTGGCGGGAAGGGGAGAGCGCAGCCTGCGTGTGTTTTGCTGCGGTTGCGTCGGAAATTTCTGCCCCTTCCCTGGGCTGCCTTTCCTCGAGGGGTTGGCAGGGGTCTGGGGAAGACGCGCAGTTCGTCTTGGCCCCGCTACCGTACCTTGGTGAGCTGGGGAGGGGCGACAAGGGGGTGCTGGGGTCTGCGGGGGCAGCAGCGTGATTTAACCCTTGCTCTCCCCTCTTCCCTTGCAGCTGGAAGGACGGTCTTGCTTTCAATGCCTTGATCCACAGACACAGACCGGAGCTCATCGAGTACGACAAACTCCGAAAGGTAAAGCTCCGCGGCAGCGCGGTCTCTTCTCCGCTGCTTCTCTCCTCCGAATACGGAGCTTTGAGCTGGCGGAGAAGCGCGGTGCCCTTCAGTCCATCTGCTCCACCGCCTCGGCAGCTCCCGTGAAGCCGTCGGACGCTAGCTCTGGTCTGGGGCGGCCCTTCAGCGTCTCTTTTCCTCTCCAGGATGACCCTGTGACGAATCTGAACAATGCCTTCGAGGTGGCGGAGAAGTACCTGGACATCCCCAAGATGCTGGATGCAGAGGGTGAGCCGCCTGGGCGCGCGGAGCTTTAACGCGGGTGGCTTTGTCCGCGCGCAACACGCCCGAGCTCCGGCGGAAGATCCCCTCCTGCGGGCGCAGAGGAGGCATGCTGGGGGCCGTGTAGCGTAGCAGGACGGTCTAACAGCCTCTTCTGCCTGTACAGGTGTATTTAGCTGGCTCGTCCGTGCGATCCCAGCCTAAGGAGGAGCTGGCTCCTAGGCCCAGCGTGGTGAGCGGCTCTGGCGCGCAGTGAATGTCCCCCTCTCAGTCTGACCCTTGTTGTTCACTTGCAGACATTGTCAACACAGCTCGCCCCGACGAGAAAGCCATCATGACCTATGTGTCAAGCTTCTACCATGCCTTTTCTGGGGCTCAGAAGGTACCGGAGGCGGCTGTGTCCATCTTGCCGTAACATTTCCGACTGCAGCATCCCCCACTCATGCGACTTCTCTTTCAGATGGCCGTTGTCTCTTGGTGGCTGGGAACCAGACCTCAGCTTGTTCACATGGGTTTAAAAAGCTGCTCGCCTTTCCTGATCCCACCTGTAACAATGCCAGAGCAGCCAGGCCAAGGCTCTGGCAGAGCACCCGCCTGGCAGTAGCCTGGGGCAGCAGCGAGCTTCGTGAAGCTGCCCGATGAGGCTCAGAAGCTAATAGCTCGAAACGAGGCCTCGGCGCTTTGCAAGAGGCCGAGCAATTAAGCAGAGGAAGCGCAGCAGCAAAAATAACCCCGTCAGCCAGCTCCGGTCTGGATCCCAGGCCCAAGCAAGCGCTTGTTCCCCTCCGCTGCATGCTCGAGGGGGTTGAAGATTCCCGTGCTGCTCCTTCACCCTCTGTCCTCCCTTTCTCTCTGCGCAGATATTGTAGGCACTCTCAGGCCCGATGAGAAGGCCATCATGACATACGTTTCCTGCTTCTACCACGCTTTCTCGGGTGCGCAGAAGGTGAGCTTGGCCGGGTGGAGCTGCGTGCTTGGGTGGAACCGCTACTAACACTGTACCTCCGACCTGAGGCTGGGTACGCTGCTGCACGGCTTCCGGGAGCGCAGAACCGCGGCCGGCCTTAGCTCTGCTGAGGTCATGGGAGAGCAAAGCGTGAATCCCCAGCGGGGTGAAACGCGGGCTGGCTCCTGCGCTTGTCCCCGCGAGCTGGACCGTCCCGGTCTCCTCCTGTCCCCTCCCAGCGACCAGCCGGAGGCGTTCGGCACCCACCTCTGCAGCCTGGAGCCGTTCTTTAATTAAAAGCGAGGCTGCAGCGGTGGCAGGGGAGGCTGCCGCTTGGCGCACCGGCCCCGGGGAAATCCACCCTGCGGTCATTAAGCGTCCGCGCAGGCGACCGCTCGAGAGCGGCGCGTCTCGTGCGCGGGTCCCTGCGGGCCGACCGCGCTGCGTCTTCCTTCCCCCAAACCTGCTCTGCTCTTTCAGCGCTGTCTGGGCTTATGAGAGCCATAGGCAGCGTTTTAAATCAGCCTGAGCGCAGGGCAAAGGGCTCGGGGAGGGGGGAACCGGCGTTCCCTCCAGCCCCAGCCTGGTCCGAGACCTCAGCGAGCGAGACTCTTTAGGGCAGCGCTCGGAGCCAGGCGTGAAATCTGTCGCCTTGTCAGGGCTGTCACCCCCTGCAGCGAGACGTCGCCTCCCTCCTCAAGCACGGCTACACAGCCGCTGTTTCCTTTCCTTCCCTTCTTGCCCACACTAAAAGCCTCACGTTAGACCCAAAACGCTGCTGCGCGGACCCGTTGTTCGCAGCGGGCGTGCTCGAGGCGTCTCTGTGTTCCAGGCAGACCGGCAATTACCACGTTGTGCTAATTAGAGGACTCAGGGAAACAAATGAGCCTCTTGGAGGTCCGGTGGCTTAGAAAGCCGTCGACCGCTTGGTCGGCGTGCGGGGAGCGGGGCCTGAGCCGTAGCTTGTGCAGGAGTCGTTGCGGCCGGGTCGTGATCCATCGGAAGCGCCTGCTTGTCGCAGCCGAGCCACGGCTGCAGGAAGCTGGGCAAGTCAAAGGGCGGAAATTCGGTCTCTCCGCCGCAGGCGCCGGTGACCGCGCTTCGGGCGCTGCCCTCGCCCTTCTCCCACCACCTGGTTTTGCGCCAGCCCCAGGTCCTGTTCAGCGGCTGGAGGCTGCGCCCGGTTTACGGGCGAGCGGGAGCAACCCTGCAACCCTCCCCTGGCTTCTCGCGCGGTCCGAGCTTGGGTGTTGCTTCCCCCGGTCCCTGCCTGGGCGGGTGCCACGCGTGAAATCCCGGCCTGGCCGGTGGCTTTTATTGTTCTTTGTCCGCTCCCAGCCCTCGGAGCGCAGCTGGCATGTTCTCTGCATCAGCTGGCATGCGTTCGCGCCGGGAGCGCGGGCTGCTCTCGCGTGTGTGCCGCGCTCGGAGGTGGCAACGGCTGGGTTAGCTGCAAGCATGCCTAACGTGGTGAGCGGGTCCCCGGGGCGGCCGCTGCCCCTTGTGCCTCTCCCTTTGAGGGTCTCGGACTGCTGATGTCTGGCTTCTCTTTTTTTTCATATTTATTTTACTTTTCCTTTGTGGCAACTCGTTTCCCCAGCTCTGTTTTTCCTCTCCCCGTCCTTCTGTAGACCCTCTGCGCTATTTCTGTTGGTGTCTGGCTTTCAGCTCCTCTTCTTGGACTCTTTCTGTGCCGCCTGCAAAGGTGCTCAATCCCCAGGCTTTCTTTTCTGCCTCAGCCTGTTCCTCACCCTCCCACCCAGTGTATAGCGAGGAAATGCCTTCATGGAAGAGCAGAAGACTGAAGGATGGTGCTTAGAGACGGGTAACGGCCTGACTTGGGGCAGTGTGACGGGGACTGGAGCGAGCCGCTCGGAGGAAGCGCCTGGAGCTTGCGATGGCTGACGGCACCTGCCTGCGTGACCGCAAGGGCCAAAGCCGCAGCGGCCGAGCTGCCGGCGTTCGCTTCACGCCCAGCTCATGGGAGACCCCGCGGGGGCCCTGGCACTGCCTCCCCGCCGCCGCCGGAGCATCCTGGTGCCGCTCCAGATGTGGCGGGCGATGCCGCGGCAGTGTCTTTCTCCTGATCAGCACAAAGCAGTGCCGGAGCCCTCCGGATAGCGGCCGGGGCTTTCGCCAGGGGTTGGGGGAAGCACAGAGCTCGCAGCGCGGCTATCGCTCCTGGCTGTGGCAGGATTGGCGTGGCCGTGACCACGTGCGCGCGCGCTTCGGCGCTTGAAAACCCAGTTTAGTTCTTCCACAAAGCCATTTGTAGGGTTTAACCCGCGGCGCTCCGGCAGCGCATCACCGAAGCGCGAGCGGAGGTGGCACAGATGTGCTCCGGGGCTCCCAAAGCCTCCGGCAAAGCTTCGGCGAAGCGGTGCTGGTTGGAAAACCACGCTGGCAGGGCTGGTCTGGCTCGGATGGAGCTGGGGAGGGGGCGTGCTGGGGAGGGGGCACCGCTGCCCGGCGTCCCCATCGCCCCTCCTGCTGCTCTTCCCCTCCAGGCTGAGACCGCGGCGAACCGCATCTGCAAAGTGCTGGCCGTCAACCAGGAGAACGAGCACCTGATGGAGGACTACGAGAAGCTCGCCTCCGACGTAAGCCGGGTGGTCCCCGGTGGGGCTCGGGGGCTCCCCGCGAACCCCGGCGCCCGTTCCCACTAAAACCAGCGCCTCTCCGCCCTCCCGCTCACCAAATCCCATTCCCGCCGCAGCTGCTGGAGTGGATCAAGCGCACCATCCCCTGGCTGGAGGACCGCAGCCCGCAGAAGACCATCCAGGAGATGCAGCAGAAGCTGGAAGACTTCCGTGACTACCGGCGCGTCCACAAGCCTCCCAAAGTGCAGGAGAAGTGCCAGCTGGAGATCAACTTCAACACCCTGCAGACTAAGCTGCGGCTGAGCAACAGACCCGCGTTCATGCCCTCCGAGGGGAAGATGGTCTCGGTGAGCTGCCTGGAGAGCCGGGAGGCCCGGGGGTGACGGCGCGACGAGGCGCGGTGCCTGTGCCAGCACCGGTGGGATGGCTCTTGTCCGTTCCCAACGCGGTCGTTGAGCGCGTGGCTTGGCAGCGCTCCCAGCAGCACGAACAGGGGGGGTTCGGGGGTGGTTTCCTCTTCAGCCTCTCCCGAGACGAGACCGGGGTTCCCCAAGCGAGGGGAGCTGCTGCGGGCGGCGGTGGGAGGGTGATGCCCCCGAGGAGGTGGGGAGGAGCGGTCGGTCGCCCTGCCCCGAGCCTGACGCCCTCTGCTCTGCCCCCCAGGACATCAATAACGGCTGGCAGCACCTGGAGCAGGCCGAGAAGGGCTACGAGGAGTGGCTGCTCAACGAGATCAGGCGGCTGGAGCGGCTCGACCACCTGGCTGAGAAGTTCAGGCAGAAGGCCTCCATCCACGAGGCCTGGACTGAAGGTACCTGCTCTTGGGGACCGGGAGGTGCCGGCCCCGGCTTGGAGGTTGCAGCCGAGCAGTCGCAGAGGAGCTGATGTAAAGCTGGGGGCATCGAGGGGAAGCGTCGGCTTCCTTAATTATTCTCCGCGCTGGCGGGACAGACGGACAGACGAGTCCGTCGCCGTTCTCCTCCTCCTTCCCGGAGGCCGCGCGGTTCGGCGGAGGCTGGCTTGTTCGCAGCTTGTGGCATCCAGATGGCCGGGCGTGACTGCTGCCCCTCCGAGCCTCCCGGGGCAGCAGCTGCGCTTCCCGTAGAAAACACGGTAATCCCTTCCCTGCGCTGTTCTCACAGCTCGGGCTGGGAGAAAGCCACGACGATCGTTAAGGAGTTCTGGAGTAGCCGGGGGCCGCTTGTGGCGGCGCAGCACAGCCTGGGTTTGCTTTGCTTTTCTGGGAGGGGGGGAAAAAAAAAAAAAGAGGTTGCAAGAACAGAATTGCTGGAAAGGCGAGGGAGGACCGGGGTCATCCTGCCCTCCGACAGCAGAGCTCAACCTCTGCCTCCGACCTGTGCTTCCTGGCCCCGGCTGAGCTGAAGCAGCTGCCCCGGCACGCGGCGGCTCGCACGTCCGTCCCGTTGCGGGCTGGGCACCGCTGACAGCAGGAAGTTACTGTCTTGATCTCGGAGAGGAGCGAGGTAGAGCTGGATGCCAGAGAGCTCGGCTGCGTCTCCTGCCCAAAACCAAAGCCCCCGCAGAGCCTCGTTCCTCGCAGGAACGTGACAAAGCGCTGCTGCGTGGTGCCCTCCATGCGCTGCGACGGCTCTCTGCAGCGCGGCGTGGCCACGTCCAGCATGGCCACATCCGTCGCCGCTCGATACCTTTGGTGGGGGGGCTGTGGAGAGGCTCTGTTTCGGTGGCAGGCAGCAAGCAGGGCTGTCTCAGCACTGGGGGAAGCACGAGGGGCCACGCACGCCGTGGATGGCAGCGGTGGCTGCGAGCGTAAGCAGCCGGGGATCCCTGTCTCTGGGGCGGGGGTGGCCAGCCACTGGCAGCACATCCTAGAGACGCCTTTTGTTGTTCGTGAGCGCGTAGGAGTTTGGGTGGAAGCTTGGGAGGGCTTTTTGTCTGGGCTCACCTTCAGAGGCAAAGGCACCAGCGCGCTGCGCTGTGGTCCCACCAGGGAGCCGACCGCCTTCACCCCTCTCTTCGTAGGCAAGGAGGCCATGCTGAAGCAGAAGGACTACGAAACCGCCACCCTGTCCGACATCAAAGCCCTCATCAGGAAGCACGAAGCCTTTGAGAGCGACCTGGCGGCGCACCAGGACCGCGTGGAGCAGATCGCGGCCATCGCGCAGGAGCTCAAGTACGCCCGGCCGCAGCTTCGCCCCGTCCTGCCCTGCTCCTGCGGAGCCCCTCTGCCCCCCTGCAGCAGAACCTGGGCCGCGGCTCACCTCCGCGCCGCGCTGGCGGCTGCCTCCTCCGCACAGTGCCCCTATTGTTCTGCCCGTCCCTTCCCCCTCCTGTTTTCGGCTCGGCCAGAATACAGTTATTGTAAGGGAGTCCAGGGAGCCCAGCTCTTTTTTTTTTTTTTTTCTTTTTTTTTTTCCAGTCAGATAAACTTGCACACAATTAGTACACTGAAAGCCGAAGGCAGGGCGAAGCCATGAATGGAGCCCTTATTCCAGCGGCTCGAGTAGCCCAGAACTGGGAAATGGGGGCATGCGGCTCGGAGCATTACCTCATGAAAAACGCTGGCCGCGGAGCCGCGGCAGCCGGCCCTGTGCCCCGTGGGCTTTTCCCAAGCCCCAGAGCTGCCTTTTGCGGAGCTCGCCCCGCTCAAGTCCTCGAAGCGGGAGCAATGGGAGGGGGCTCAGCCTGTCCCGAAGCCGTGGGAAGGGCCCGTGTGGTTGCTTCGGCCCCGGTCTCGGCGTCCTCGTATCCTAACACCGGTGCCTTTTTTCCCCCTGCTAAAGCGAGCTGGATTACTATGACTCGCCCAGCGTGAACGCGCGGTGCCAGAAGATCTGTGACCAGTGGGATGTTCTGGGTTCCTTGACCCACAGCAGGAGAGAGGCCCTCGAGGTAGGGCAGCCTGCCTCCCTGCTGGCTCCCTGCCCCGAATGGCAGCAGTGGAGACGGGGCCGCCACAAGGTTCCTCTGCTCCTGACTCGTCCTGGATGCGTGCTTCTTCCTGCAGAAAACGGAGAAGCAGCTGGAAACGATCGACGAGCTGCACCTCGAGTACGCGAAGAGGGCAGCTCCCTTCAACAACTGGATGGAGAGCGCCATGGAGGACCTCCAGGACATGTTCATTGTCCACACCATCGAGGAGATCGAGGTAGGAGGCCGCAGGGTGTTCGAGGAGACATGCGAAGGAGGCGTTTCTGCAGGCATGTTTGCCTCCTGTTCCGAGACGGCTTCTCAGCCATTTTTCGTGCTGCTGTAAGAGCCAGAGCCTGTTTGGGGGGAGGATGAGCTGGTATAAAAGCACCCTCAAAGCAGCCCCCAGCTAAAGCAGGCGCTCCGGCATGGCTCCCCAAAACTGCCCCCAGGCTCTAACCTGCACCCCGTCTCCTGCAGGGACTCATCGCTGCTCACGACCAGTTCAAGTCCACCCTGCCTGATGCTGACAAGGAGCGCGAAGCCATCCTGGGCATCCAGCGGGAGGCGCAGCGGATCGCAGACTTCAACAGCATCAAGCTCTCTGGGAACAACCCCTACACCTCTGTCACCCCGCAGATCATCAACTCCAAGTGGGAGCGGGTGAGCGCCTCTCGATGCACCGCCTCTCGGTGTAACGTCGCAGCCCTGGCAGAGGTTTGTCCCTGCTGCCGTGGGATTCCCAGCACCGTCCTTGCTCCTCGCAGGTCCAGCAGCTGGTGCCAAAGAGGGACCACGCCTTGCTCGACGAGCAGAGCAAGCAGCAATCCAACGAGCATTTACGGCGGCAGTTCGCCAGCCAGGCCAACATCGTGGGGCCCTGGATCCAGACCAAGATGGAGGTGAGGGCTTGGCCGGCGGGCGCGTTGCGGTCGTCCCGGCGGCTGGTGGGCTGTGCGCCGGAGCTGGAGTGCCATCTGCCGTCCGGAGGGCTGGGGAAGGCAGAGCCACCGCGCCGCGACCTCCCTTTGCTGCAGCGAGAGCTGGCCGGTGTCTGCGCTGGCTCAAAAAAAGATGAACCCGTTGATAAAATCAGCCTGACGCAGCCGGTGCGCCCGGGGGCTCATGCTCACGCTTGCGAGCATGCCTCGGTGCCTCGCATTAGCCACGGGCCGTTAGCTGGGCTGGGTTCGTTCACGCGACCGCGGCTCGCGGTGGAGCTCCTCGCGCACCCCCTGACCCCTCGCCCGGCCCGGCCGGGGTTGTTCCCCCGCAGGAGATCGGGCGCATCTCCATCGAGATGAACGGCACGCTGGAGGACCAGCTGAACCACCTCAAGCAGTACGAGCAGAGCATTGTGGACTACAAGCCCAACATTGACCTGCTGGAGCAGCAGCACCAGCTCATTCAGGAGGCGCTGATCTTCGACAACAAGCACACTAACTACACCATGGAGGTGGGTGCCGCTTGCGCGCTCGAGCCGGAGGGGAGCAAAGCGGGATCGCAAAGGGAGAGGTCCGAGCCTTTGTCGTAGAGCTGAGCCGTGCGTCAGCCATCTCCGGGCGTCTGGGTGCGCCCAGCCAGGCAGAGGGAGTGCGGAGAGCCCGGTGCCACCCAAAGGTGCCCTGTCCCTTCCGGGGAGAGCCTTGCAGAGCCTTTGCTCGGGCAGCAGCGAGAGTCAGGGCGCTGGGGCTTACAGTTGGCTCCCAGCCTTTGCACCTCCCTGGGGTGGCACCGGTAGCCGCTTCCCATTCGCTTCGCCTGCCGGCTGAAGCAAGAGTCACCGCTGAATCGCGTGCCCGGACTTGGCCCCCTCCCCGAGACCCCCGCTTGCCACTCTCACCGCCCTCTCCCCTGGCAGCACATCCGCGTGGGCTGGGAGCAGCTCCTCACCACCATCGCCCGCACCATCAACGAGGTGGAGAACCAGATCCTGACCCGTGACGCCAAGGGCATCAGCCAGGAGCAGATGCAGGAGTTCAGGGCTTCCTTCAACCACTTTGACAAGGTACTGGGGACCTCGAGCGCGCCGGGACGGTGCTGCTGAAATGTCCCTTTGCGTGGCAGACCTCAGCTGTTGTCTTTCCCGTGGGCTGACGTGCTGGCCCTCGTCCCTCCCAAGCCCCTGCTGCTCTTCCAGAGGAGCGAGGCCCCCGGGGTTATTTTTCCCTGTCGCCACGAAGCCCCTGGCATGGGGATGCAGCCCCGGGATGCGGTGGGGGAAGCAGGCAGCAGTGGAGTCCAGCTTTCAGCCTCCTCCGTGCAGCAAAGCCGGCGTGCGCTCGACTAACGGCGTGTCTTTCCCTCCTCCCGTCCCACCCTGTGCATGTCTGCGGCCCCCCGTCCTCCCCTCCCTCCGCCGACGGGCACGCTGCCATCCGACGGCCGGTGCGGCCCCCCCGCGACGCTGTGACCCCCCTCGGCCCCGCGTGCCGTGGCGCAGGACCACGGCGGTGCCCTGGGACCGGAGGAGTTCAAAGCCTGCCTCATCAGCTTGGGATACGATGTGGAGAATGACAGACAGGTACCGAGCCCTGCCGCCGCGCAGCGTGCCGCCAGCAATGCGATTAACCTCTCTCCTTTCTCTCTCCCTCCACCCCGTCCTGTGGTCTTCCTCCCCTTCCTCACACGCTCCTCCAACCCGCCGCCCGTGTCCATGCTGGATTTTCCCCTGCAACCTCTTTTCCCTCTCTTACACCGTGTCGACTTCCAACGTGCCTCCTTTAACGGAATCTCTGCCTCTCTCCTCCTCCCCCTGCCCTGCCGGGTTTTCCTTCCTCTTCCTCTGTCTCTGCATGTGCTGCCCATCTCTGCCCTTTGTGGCTGGCTCTCTCCTCTTCCTCCTCCTCCTCCTCCTCTCGGAGTAGAAGCGCACGGGAAGCATGGACACCGATGACTTCCGAGCTCTCCTTATCTCCACAGGATACAGCCTGGTACGCTATCTGCTGTTTTCCCCCTTTTTTTTTTCCACCCCCTTTCCCTTTCTGATCTTCTTTTCGTCGCTGCGAGCCTCCGAGGGCTCGGGCTGCCGCTGCGACGGGTTTGGGAAGGGGCTAGGGGCAGGAGGGGCTCGTGCCTAAGGGTGGAGGTGACGCCGGGCACCTCACTCACGCTTTTGCAATCTGTGAGGACGCCGGAGTTTCCCCTCCTGCATCCGAGGGCTGAGTTTCTGCTGCCAGGCTTTGTGACACCACAAGGTAAAGCCTGGCCAAGCTGGGACCCTCTCCCTCGCAGCCCGTCTGCCTTCCAGCCAGGCTGGCTCCTGCTCGGGCCAAGCGCGAGCGCTTAAAGTGTGGAGCCTGTGGGCCATCGGCGTCTCCTGCCCTGGCTCGTCCGTCCCGGGGAGCCGAGTTAGCGGTGGGCGAGCGCGGCGACCCCGACACGCTGAGCCTCAGCGGCCCCGCTGACCGCAGGCTCCCTACCTCCCGCCAGGGCGACGCCGAGTTCAACCGGATAATGAGCCTCGTCGATCCCAACAACAGCGGGATCGTCACCTTCCAGGCCTTCATCGACTTCATGTCCCGGGAGACGACCGACACGGACACGGCCGACCAAGTCATCGCCTCCTTCAAAGTCTTGGCTGGGGACAAGGTGAGCGTCACCGCCTCCGGCTTTGCCCACGCCGCCTGGCAGCGGCTTAGGAAGGGCACGGACGAGCTGAGCGCGGCGGGGGCGATGCCCGCGGGCGCCCTCCCGGCCGCTCACCTCTCCCCTCTGCCCCAGAACTACATCACGGCCGAGGAGCTGCGGCGAGAGCTGCCCCCCGACCAGGCCGAGTACTGCATCGCCCGCATGGCCCCCTACCAGGGCCCCGACGCCGTCCCCGGGGCCCTGGACTACAAGTCCTTCTCCACCGCGCTCTACGGCGAGAGCGACCTGTGAGGCCGCCACGGCAGCACCAAGCGCTGGCGCTTTCCGGCGGGAGCCAAGCCCCGGTTCTCCGTGCTCCGCATCTACGCCCACGCGCGCCGGCTGTCCCTCCGCCCGGGGTCTCTCCTCCCCGGGGGCCAACGCGGCGGCCGCCCTGGGGAGCCGGTTGTTGCATATTATACCGACCATGTACCTATGCAATGATTTTTTTTCACTTTGCTCTGTTGAGAGGGATGGGGAGGGAGGGGCTCACGCAGGGTTTACTCACCTTTACTCGCTTGGGCTTCTTGGCAGGGGAGCGGGGAGGCTCGGAGCGCCCAGCAGCTCAGACGGTTATTATCATTATTATTATTTTTTTTAATACATCCCCTTCTGTTTTTTCAACTGACAAAAGGGGGGGGTGGTGCCCACCCACCGCTGTGTCTGAACCGGAGCCCTTCCTCCTGCCCTGTGTCTCTTTAATTTATGCCTCTGTGTAGCAGAAATCCCACCAGCTCCGCGCCCAGCGCCCTTCACCACGAGCTCGCCGCCGCCGCTCCCCTTCGCCCTCTCCCCCAACCTTTGAATTCCTGTTACACAGAGCGGCCGCGGGAGCAGAGCCCTCGGGAAGCCTCCCGGGGCCGCTTCCT
>VXAL01003462.1:0-17399 GCA_013399475.1 Chauna torquata
GCTATTGAAGACCGATGTAAAGGTGTTGAGATTGCATTGGTTTGAGTAAGTACAGATATTTGTACCCCTGTATCCATTAAAAATTTAGTTGGTTGTTGGTGAGGAATTATGGGCAGCATAATATAAGGGCCATCATTAGTTATCCATTGATAAACATAAATTTTCTGGCCCAATAGCCATCTGGAATCTACTCATTTTGGGGGTTTTGTTTTTGTGATTCCTGCAGTTTCTGTCACAGAGGGGAATAGGGGTTGAAACGTGCTGCAGAAGCTGGCTGGAACACAGCTGCAGCAGGTGTTGATACTACATTTCACCTTTGGAAAGCTTCTACCAAACTTTAAATTACCCCAATTGGTTGTCCATGAATAGCAGCTCTGGGAATACCCATTGCCAGGGCTTGTTTTCATAATTCATTCTTTTTTTTTTTTTTTTTCCAGGCTCTTGATTGTCGAGCAGTGAGTCTTGGCTCCCAGGAGTTGGTCTGGGATATCTGCTTAATGTGGCTGACATTTTGACCCATATTTCTCATCCCGCTGGACGTGTTATCCCATCCTATATCTTGCCCATGGCTTACAATGTTATACATCAAATCTGCCCAAGTGGGGAGACATCTTTGCTGATTATTATTGTGATTCCTTCTAGCTAAGAGTGCATTATACATTATGTTGCTTCTGATTTTGTCTCTCTTCACAATGATGTAAGGTTTACATAGAGCTGGACCTTCCCTAATTAATGGTTTCAGCAAGGCCAAATCTACAGTTGATGAGATAGGAATGTTGTAGGGGCCATGTTCATGCATAGCCGGTATACAGGCAGCCTTTGTTATTGCAACTGAAAGTTCCCCTAGTGATTTTATAGGTATGGTGGATAGTTCTCCTCTCTCTAGCAGATCTATTCCTCCAGCCCAGTAAGTGGCCCTGCTAGTAATTGAGTGAGGGGCATCAGGAGGATTAGGTCCAGAATTTAGAAAGGCACCCGGTCCTCAGTAACCATTTGATTCATCTCTATCCAGCATAATCCTGTCTTCCCTAGACAAACACATTCTCCACAAATACTCAGTTTCAGTTTCTCCAGATTTATGACCACAGCATTCTTGTAAATTGGCCAATTGGAGTGGGTCCCATGGGGTCATTTTCCATGTACAGCATCCCTCTCCACACTGAGGTTTTATCTGTTGTTCTTTTTTTTACGATTGATCTAGCAGGGGATCAGTCTATTGAGGAGGCTTAGATGGAGGTGGGTTATCTTCATCTAAGTTATTATTTGAGTCGTCCCAAATATTACTTATCTTCAGGGGATACTATTAGTTTTCTAATCTGAACTATGTCGGGATGTTTTGGAGCTTGCAGTAACATCATTTCCACACATTCTCCTAACCTCTGGGTTTTTGTCTGAGATTCCTGAAGTTGTTTCTGCAAATGTTCTATTTTGAAAGATAATAACAGTTCAGTAGTTTTATGTCCCTCTATTTCATCTGGCATGTCTTTGATCTTACTATTTGTTTCTTTTCTTTCCTGATATGCTGCTTCTAAACATGTTCCTAGCATTTTACAAATTATACCTTTATTTTTTCCATCTTTAGTCAAACCTCTTGCAGCATCTACTGCTTCTCTACTTCTTCCCAATTGTACCAATTACTGCATACCCATTCTCCTGGAAAGCTGGGGTTCAGATTAATACTATGCCTCCGTAAGTAATCAGTAACACAACTTGCCATCCTGCCAACTAAGCCAATTTGTCGCAGATGAAATTTTACACAGGTCTGTTTTCACCACAAATGTCTACACAGAGTTGTCTTTTATGAAACAGGGAACTACACGTGGCTTGAATTTACTTTTAGTAGCAGCCAAAGGCTTATAAATCAGAAACTTCTGCTCATTATTCCACTACATCTGGTCCTGTGCTTGTGTTTAGAGAGAGACTGAGACTACCTAGCATAACAAATCCACAAATGATCTGCCTAAAAGAAGATTTAATATCTTTAGTCCTCAAAGTGATAAGTGATTGGCAAGCCTTTTACCACTCAAATTAAAAGATAACTCTGAGAATTCAAGAAAAGAAATTTTAAAAGCTTGATTATCTTACTGACAAGAAAAAAAAAAGCAAACGAAAAAAACAATGACAGACACGTATGGAAGTTAGTCACTTCTAGACATAAGTAAAACAAGGAATGCAAAAATCAGCATTTTAAGCTAAGGGTGAAATTGATTCTTAGTCCAATGCTCTATCATGATAACAGAAGAAAAAATGTTAAAATACATATAAGGTATATTTGGCAAGAATATCAGTAACTTTCACACTTGTAAATGTCTTCTAAAGTTGCAACGTTCAGAAGAAAATTAAAAAAAAATAATAATAAAAAAAGGAAACTAAGAGTGATACATTTTCATTTCCACTGAAAACTAGATTGTTGTGGTGGGTGATAGGTGACAAAATATGCCTTCTTAAATTTCTGTATACTTCTTTGAGTTACATTATTTGAGTGTAAATACTAGTGAGATATGGATACCATAAAACATTGTCTATTTTGGGCTTGGCTCCATCTGTGATAATGAGTGAAAAAAAAAAAAAAAACATCACCACCACCAACACTAAGAAAAAAACAACCAATGCTAATCAGCCTACTTTGGTCATAAATTTATTTGCCATTTTTTCAACTGGTAAGCAGAAATGAAGAAAGGGAGAACCAAAACAAACAAACAAATAAATAAATAAAAAAAAACCATATATTGTAAATATCTACAGTTACAGGAAAGAACATTTTTTTTCATAACAGTACAATTAAAAACCTTTGGACAGAAGGGTGGAGAAGGGCAATAAAAGAGGAAGGAAGGGTTCAGCCTAAAGGGAGGATCCTAAGTAAAGATCAACAACCAAACAGCCATTTGCATACCTGCCTGAGCTGTTTTTAAGATTCTTCTTAAATCAGTAGGATTAAACTATTCCACAAAGTAGGTTTTTTGGTATTGTTGTTGTTTTTATTATTTATTTATTTGTAATTGGATTCAGATATGCAAGTTCATTAAGAAAAAATAACTATAAACACAGCCAAGCTGGGGACTACTCTATAAGGTTCATTTCTGTTAAAAAGAGTATGCTAGGGAGTTCGCAGAGTTATAATAACTGCTGCAGTCTCTAACTAACCTGAAAAAATATATCTGGCTGCACACCTAAATATGTAAAGGTATATTCATTAGATTTACAGGAAAAATCTTTGACTCACGGCAAAACCTGATTTAACAAGCTTCAGACAAAGATACTTTACATTAAACTCTGCAGATGTTTACGACCATCCGTCCACCACAGTGGACCACTACAGAGCAAGACCCTTTCCCTACATCTCACTGTACCAGCATGACATCACAGAAGATAAATCTTGCTGAAACTTTATAATCAAGAACAGTTAAATCTGTACTGTTAAATGCATATGTTCCAGGAAACTGTCAAATGGGCTACATTTCAAGCTTATTTATCTTCTTATTTGGAACAAAAATATATTCAACAATCACAAAATTTCCTGAGAAATAGGTCTCACTGCTAAAGATTGAGTCAAAGAAGACATTAAGTACTTCAGCCTTTTCCTCATCTCTTGTCACTATGTTTCCCTCCTCATCCAATAAAGGATGGAGTTTCTCCTTAGTCCTCCTTTTCTTGTTTATGTATTTATAAAAGCATTTTTTATTGTCTTTAACAGCAGCAGCCAGATTGATCTTCAGCTGGGCTTTAGCCCTTCTAATTTTATTCTTGCATAGACTCAAAACATCTTTATAGCCCTCCTGAGTGGCCTGCTCCTTCTTCCAAAGTTCATAAAACCCCTTTTTCTTCCTGAGCTTTCACCACAGCTTTCTGTTCAGCCAAGCCGTTCTTATTCCCCACCAGCTCATCTTTTGGCACATGGGGATGGCCTACTCCTGCACCTTTAAGATTTCCTTCTTGAAGAGTGTCCAGCCTTCCTGGACTCCTTTGCCCTTCAGGACTGCCTCCCAAGAGACTCCGCCAGTGTCTAATGTTCTAAATGTCTGTAAGCATTTTAGAATCAGGGCTGCTTCTTAAATGAAAATCCTGAATATAATAAAAACAAAAAAAAAGAAAATGTAACCCTTCAGAGTCAGTGATTGCTCAAGGTTGCAACGCATGGTTTTTGCTACAAGTTATACACTACAAAAATGCTTTTCAAAACTAAAAACTAATACACTCCAAGCTACCCTAATAAAGGTGTGGATTACCTACACCCTTTTATGGTCAGCAGCAGTTACTATACAACAATAGGGGATGTTCAGGTGGATTGAGTCATACTATCTCTCTTCAAAAATCAAAATGGAATACTTATATCTGAATTTCAAGTCCTTGCTAAAGTACATAAAATTATATGGGATTTGTCTGGGACCAAACTAAGATTGTAATTGCACCAAGAACTGAAACCTGTTTTTGTAATTTTCTGATCTGAATCTGTTCATGATATGATAGGAAATATATTTTAAAAATTTTAGATCAGTTACACCAGGAGAGCTAATATAGAATACTACGCTCAGAACACCGTTGTTTTATCTCTTACACTGCTCCTACGCATAACAATTCGAAATATTTTACAGTAACTTTTTCATACATATATGTATAAAAGTATTTAGTTTTTTATTACCTATTTAAGTAATAAACAAGTTTATATCTGAAAACAATTAAGTAGCCCAATAATACATGAAAATTTTCTTAATTGTATCTAAAGTTTTGCTTAACTTTTGTATAGTGTTATTACACAAATTGTCCAGAAAAAAATCTCACACACCTTTGTAGAGTATACATAATCACCTCTCTTGAATTTATTATCTGCAATAACACTAAGCTTCTTGAGATATACATGTGCTATTTTAAAGCAATATTTTTGATTTGTTTTTATAAATTATGTGACTTTACTTACCTTTAATATATTTAATCTTTAATCTCTTGACTTGTCACGATTACATTATACTTTTTTTTTCAAATATTAGCTTTCAGCATCTTTAATATCACATGAATGTATCATTGCAAAAAGCGAGACCATATTGTAAAAAGAAAAAAAAAAAATAATTATATCAGCATAGTGGGACTTCTGCATGTATATACAAAGAGAGAACTTAGTTTCCTTCATGTAAAGTATATGAACAGTTTAATTTAAAAACAGTCACTTTTAGTTTATTGTATATATTTTAAACCTCTTCTTTGTACTGATAAAATCAATGAGACGTTAAAAGTTAGTTTCAGTTTAACTAGCATGTAGAGTTTGTCTGCCAGGCTAAAAGCTAGTTGAAAATTGAATCAAATTTAAAAATTGTAATTACCTAATGAATAACTAAAATTTCTCAAGGGTTTAATGGACAAGCACAAAGCCAAATCTACAAATAGATTCAGCTGTAAGACACAGGCAAAGAAATCCAAATTAGTGGAAGAAAAGAACTATGTATCAGTAGAAAATTAGTGGTAATTTGTTTTCTAAAATACATTTGAGCAGAACTAAAAGCTTTGGAGACATTATGATTAACCTCATTTGTACATTGAATAACATATCTTGTAAAACAGATATTTCTTTCCTTTTATATATATATATATTATTCTCTGTGGCATTAATAATTTTATGTACTTGAGCTTCATTATCTGAAGAGGAAACTAGGAAACCATGAAAATGTATGTGCAGATGTGAGAGAAAAGCTGAGTAATCACTCTAATTAAAATTTACTCTGGATATAATATGGGTGCATGTAAGAGTATATGCCCTGCAGACTCATTTTCAGTAGCATTCTGAAGTGACTTTTACCGAGACCACCTTTATTTACTTGCATTTTGTATTTGTCCATTTGAAATCTGTAGATTGCTCTCTTCCTTTCACAGGAACAAAAGCTATATAGTTCCCCACAGGTAAGCACAAATGAGGCTTAAGTAGACTTCTGTTTTCTGAAATTTTCTATGGTGTTCCATAGTGAATAATCTGTTTATGCTTTTTTAAATTTTTCTTCTGTTTTATAGAGAAATTCCTGTCAAAGCACAGGATTTATTTTATTTCATTTCATTTTAACTTCTCAGTACAGAGTCTTCCAGTACATCATATTTCTTTTGATAATATGATCCAGGGAATAATGTATAACTAGATATGCAAATGAAACCAGGCTTCCCAAATACAGTTGTTGCAAAAACTGCTGTCTGATCGCTTGTACCAATTTTCAGCAAATTTTTAACTTCACCATTAACTTGGATCTCCCTAAAGTCATATTAATGTTTTTGTAATAATTACACTTACACTGATTGTCCATTTTAATGTTTCATAAATTACTTTCCTCTTTCATTTGAAACATAGCATAACATTATTTATTTAACTACCATTAAAGTTCAAGCTAATCCAATCAGACATATTCTTTGTCTCAGCAAAAATTATTGGCTTCTATTTTAAGTGCATCAAAATGTTAATGTCATAACTAAAATTGTTAGGAAAAAAAAAAAGAGGAAAAGGAAGATTTGTGGCTGAAAAAATGATCCTAGAAAATGTTTTTGGTTATGTGGTAAGAGGCTTGTCTCCCAACTCATGGAGGAGCACAGAGGCACAGGGGAAGCAGGGGAATTCCAATAACTCAATCAGAGAGAGAAGCACTTCCCCTGGTCCAGGGTACAGCTGAGATGCATACATGCGTATGTCTGTGCGTGTCTGTGTGTCTGTGCATGAGGCAACAGGGGAGAGTGAAGACCCAGTACCAGCTGCTGGACAGACTGTGTGTCTAATCCCAGTTAATGGAGGGCAGTGTGTGCATTTGTGTGTCTGTCTGTGTGTTGGTGCATGTGTGCAACAGGGTCTTTACCAACAGTGGAAGTGGGGCAGCAGCCTCAGGGGCTTGCATGTGCAGGTGCCAGCAACTAGTGACTGGGATCCCAGGACAGCTGCTGGGCTGACTGAGTGTCTAAGCCCGGCTGCTGGAGGGATCCATATTGCCCAGATGTGTGTGTATATATATATATCTATATGCAAATAAATGATCTTTATCCTGATCAGCCACAGAGGGAAGCAGGATGAAGCCGTTGATGCTGTGTTCATGTGAGTGCTCTGAGTGTCTATCTGTGATTGGCATGGTCTTTTGTGTATTTTTGTGTATCTCTGTTGTATAGGTCTATTTCTGTCTGTGTCCATTGGAAATACACGTTCAGCCTCACTACTGGTTGGACCTGGGGATGTGGAGCTGAAGCAGTCTGTTCTCCATTGGGCTACTGGATCTGATGGCTCCCTAACATTAAAAAATTAAAAATTAAAAAATTAAAAATGTAGGGTGACATAGAATCATAGAATCATAGAATCACAGAATCATAGAATGGTTTGGGTTGGAAGAGACCTTAAAGATCATCTACTTCCAACCCCCCTGCCATGGGCAAGGGCACCTTCCACTACACCAGGTTGCTCAAAGCCCCATCCAACCTGGCAATGAACACTTTGAGGGATGGGGCATCCACAGCTTCTCTGAGCATCAACAACTTCTCTGGGTAAGAGAAGGNAAAAGAAGCATCACCAGCAGGTCGAGGGAGGTGATTCTCCCCCTCTACTCTACTCATGAGTACTGCATTCAGCTCTGGAGCCTCCAACATAAGAAGGACAAGATGATCTCAAATAATATTTCACTTCAAGTCAGAAAGATTAATTTGCATATCTGATTTTATTTGGTGTTGTCAAAATGTTTTATTTTTAATTCTAGACTTTTTTCATTAAAACTATATTGAAGTTTTAAATTATCATTAATATAATGATTCTATGATTATAAATTTATTTTATAAATTCAGAGATATTTGTTTTTAAGGAATAACCAAAATGGAACTCCCAGAAGTGCAACAGTATATACAGAATTCATAACAGGAAGCAATTCCAGAACAAAATATACAGTCATCTCTTTTGTAATATTTCAATGATGGCAAAATGAAATGATTCAGTGGTTCTCAAACAAATTCTGTTGAAATGTTCATTTTCCATCGGATTTCTTTTGATTTTTCTTCCTGTATATAGTGAGAAAAATATCAGTGTACAAGAATACACTATGCAATTCTTTATAAACACCCTTATTCACAAGACTATTCTGGGTATATAATAAACATGCCTACTCTGCTAAATAAGAGAAGGTTGGAAAGCATGTTTGAGTGTTAGTCTCTTTATCATACACACATGCAATGGTTAGCTCGCTCCTTGCCTCTGTCTCAGTCTATTCCAACGTTTGTCTAAGATAATGGCCAGGTGCACTTCAGGTGTTATTTCACTATAGGGATCACTTCTGAAAGGTAGTATGGATGCAACCTCACCAGATGTAATTCTCTGCCTGTCCCAGGCACCTTTGTATCCTCAAACATCCTCTTTTATACATTCAAGCTACAAGTCTGGTAGGATATAACTTTCATTTCATGGTATAGAAAGCACCCCTCCAGTGTACTGCATAGTTTTCACATTATTCTAAACACTTTGGACTGAAAGAAGAAAAACCCAACTCTAGAAACATTACATGTATCTTAGGTTTACAGGGACATTACATCCATCTATAATGGTTAACAGCAAAGATTCAAGGACATGTGTAGGCAGAACCAGTCTGCTTTTTTGACATCTAAACTCATCTCAGCGTATATGGGCTGCTCTGCTTTGTTTGGGACTCTTTACAAATCTCATTGCTTATTTTCCTTTTGCAGGCATCAAAACATTTTTGAACATACTAGATGTGAAGTGCCAGGGTATTACAGAAATGTGAAGAAGATTAGAGGGAAAATAATTGCTCTGTACTTCTGCTTTCTAATCTTATCTGAAATGCCAGTGTATGTACTGGTAACAAATGCAAATAACAGGAGTTCTGAATAGACTGAATGCTAACTAGTGATCAGTATAATTCTTCAGTTAATTGTGGGTTTTCTAATGAATCCATTCTTTCAGGACAATGACTCATATCCACGCCTGGACAGAGTGGAGTCCTATGCTGTAATATAGTTAGATATTTTGAAGTATTCATTTACACATAGTCTCAAACTCCCAGGGCTTTTAAGTAGTTCTTCATCAGCCCTGTAGGTTAGGGATTCAAGTCCATTTTCTCATACGTTAATCACAAAGATTGTACCAGGATTTCCAGGATGTGATTTACATCATTAGAGTCTGAAAGAGTCACCCAGCTTTACAGCAAGTAGTTTAGAATACTTGATTTTCCTAGCACAAAGACAATGTTTGCTTTGTGGATGTATTTTTTGTTTTAATTAATTATCTTGATGTATTTTAAGAAATATTGTCCTCTAGCATGCTTTAACAAAGAAAACTGCCTTTGCAGCACAAAACCTCTACCAATTCTCCAATTAGTAAAATAATGTAACTGATAACTATGACTACAACAGTTTCTGCAGTTCTTTTTTTTTTCACAAATTCCTTTAAAGGATGACTGTATAAGACATATGTGACTATATTTCTTTCACCAGATGTCTTTTCATATTATTTTTCTCTCTCTAGATATTTGGGAAATGGAAGAGGATGTAGGTTTTCCTGCATCATCTCTTAAGGTAACATCTTATTTCAAGATGTGAAATGCAAAAGGGACATCAAATTGTAATAACAATAATTATAATAGTAGTTCCAGAAAATATTCAAGCATTATGATTACATGTTCTTCACACAGTAATTATTTTCTGTATCATTTATCTGCCCTTAATAAATAAATAAATAAGAAGATATGCAGATTAGAAGCAGAATGTTTCTTCTGGGGAATTTTTAAGTGTTGATGGGATACATATTGGATTTACTGTAATTTGAGGAATGATCTTGGGCATTAACTTACATTTTTTGCTTGAGGTGGGTATTGATTAAATACTGTAAAAAATCAATTCACTTTTACATAACTGATTCAGCTGACTGTCATTTAAAATGTGTATTTAGGATATAAAGTATGGCAAAAGGAAATTTTATCTCTTTCATTGGGTTCATCTCTGCACCAAGGTCCCTGATTCTGATACCTCAATTCATTTTGTAAGTGAGCAAAATAATAAATGAATCCATTCAAAATACCATCATAATTTTTGTTTGTCACCAGCTCTTGACAATGGATTTCATCTGCTCTTGGAGATGCAGTAATATATTCATGGTTAGCCAATCTGCACAAGATATTCTGATATGAAAGTCTGAATCCTTCTCTTCAGCTTTTTGAAAGGTGCTGCATCTACTTGTCTATTCAGCACAGTCCAGATAGCACCAAGTAGCTGGACACCTATCTGGCAGTAGCAGTGCTGCCCTTTCAGAAATCATTTACACGAGTCTAGGCAGAGGGATGAGAGTACCTGACAACCCAGAGGCTGGAATTTTTCAAGATAAATGTCTTAGATTGCTATGAACCAGAGTGGGGAATATAGATACTGTGATTTAACCCCAGCAGGCAGCCAAGTCCTACACAGCTGCTTGTTCACTCCCCCAGATGAGACAGGGAGGAGAATCAGAAAGGTAAAAGGGTAAAGACTAGTGGGTTCAAATTAAGCCTATTTAATAGAATCATAGAATTATGGAATCATTTAGGTTGGAAAAGAACTCTAAGATCATCAAGTCCAACTGTTAACCTAGCACTGCAAAGTCTATCACTAAGACCCCTCACCAGCTGTGTTGCCCTTCTTTGGATGAGCTCCAGCACTTTGATGTCCTTCTTGAAGAGAGGGGCCCAAAACTGAACACGCTATTTGAGGTGCAGCCTCACCAGAGCCGAGTACAGGGGGACAATCACTTCTCTAGTCCTGCTGGTCATACTAGTTCTAATACAAGCCAGGATGCTGTTGGCCTTCTTGGCCACCTGAGCATACTGCTGGCTTATATTCTGCCAGCTGTCAACCAATACCCCAAGGTCCCTTTCTGCCGGCCAGCTTTCCAGCCACTCTTCCCCCAGCCTGTAATATTGCATGGGGTCGTTGTGCCCCAAGTGCAGGACCCAGCACTTAGCCTTGTTGAACCTCATACCGTTGGCCTCAGCCCATCAATCCAGCCTATCCAGATCCCTCTGTAAAGCCTTCCTACCCTTGAGTAGATCAACACTCCCACCCAACTTGGTGTCACCTGCAAACTTCCTGAGGATGCACTTGATCCTCTTGTCCAGATCATTGATAAAGATACTGAAGAGAACTGTCCCCAGTACTGAGCTCTGGGGGACACTACTCGTGACCAGCCTCCAACTGGATTTAACTCCATTTAACATGACTCTTTGGGCTTGGCCACCCAGTCAGTTTTTAACCCAGTAAAGCACACGCTTGTCTAAGCCATGAGCAGCCAGCTTCTCCATGCTGTGGGAAACGGTGTCAAAAGCCTTACTGAAGTCTAGGTAGACAACATCCACAGCCTTTCCCTCATCCACTGAGCACGTCACCTTGTCATAGAAGATCAGTTTAGTCAAGCAGGACCTGCTCTTCATAAACCCGTACTGACTGAGCCTGATCTCCTGGTTGTCCTGTATGTGTCACCTGATGGCACTCAAGATGATCTGCTCCATAACCTTCCCTGGCACCAAAGTCAGACTGACAGGCCTGTAGTTCCCCGGGTCCTCTTTCCGGCCCTTCTTGTAGGTGGGCATCACGTTTGGTAGCCGCCAGTCAAGTGGGACCTCCCCTGATAGCCAGGACTGCTGATAAATGATGGAAAGCAGCTTGGTGATCCCATATGGCTCCATGGACTTGTGTACGTCTGAGTGGTGTAGCAGGTTGCTAACCTTTTCCTCTTGGATTATGAGGGCTTCATTCTGCTCCCTGTCCCTGTCTACCAGCTCAGGGAGGCTGGTACCCTAAGAACAACTGGTCTTACTGCTAAAGACTGAGGCAAAGCAAAATCTCCATACACATGCAAAGCAAAATAAGGAATTCATTCACTACTTCTCATCAGGAAGATGTTTAACCATTTCTAGGAAAGTGGGGCTTCATCACATTGACAGTTACTTGGGAAGACAAATGCCACTACTCCAACTGTCCCTCCTTCATTTGCATAGAATATCTTCATCTTCCAAGTAATCCCTTATTTGAGATATATTGTTGTAAAAATTCCTTTAAAATATTTGAGGAACTACATTTTTTTTTATTATTTTTTTTTATTTTTTCCCAATACTTGAAAATACCCAATTAGTAACTGAGGAGAAGAAGATTAAAATTGTTGTAAACAGAGTCAAACAAAATGATATTTTGATTTGAAGGAATTTTGTGTAATTCCCTCTCCCCTGGTTTAGTTCATCTAGGTTTTGTACTTTATGACATTTTTCTTTGAGCTTCAGATTCAAATGAACTTCTCACTTCAAAGCAATATTCAATCAATCCAATTGAGTTTCTTAAGCTTTCATGTCAATGACAAGTGAAGCTGTAAGCAGCTATTTGATGCAATTCTGTTAATAGGCCCATTTTGTTTCTTGAAAGCTTTGTATGCATTAGAAAGTCTGCTGAAGAGCTGAAAGTCTGCAGAAAAATCCCAAGTCCCAGCAAATTATCCAGGTTATATTGTTTGTAGCAAATAACACACAATGATGAAGTATAATTCATCATCTTAAGTTATTAACATAACTACTGAAAAAAAAAAAGAACAGAGTAACAGGAGCTGAGCATTTCAGATGGATCAATGAATATAATTTAGTTTTTATAGAAGCTGTTTGGAATCTGATTGTACAAGCATTTTTGCATGTTATTTCAGTCACTTTTGGAATTTATATTTTTTTAATGCTGCCATACTCAACCTGTTTTTTAGAAAAATCTGATTTCTCACCTTTATTTACATTTTGTGGGTTTTTTTTCCATGCATATTTTTCAAATATTTTAATCTAGTGAAATGGAACATTTTCAGCTAATATAAATCATAATCATAAATTATGGTTTGTTTTGAACTTATTTCAGTAAAATCTTATTAAAAAAAGTATTTCTGAATGGGTACAGTTTAGTTGTTTGAATATAATTCCAGTAATGAAACAATACTGGTATCTTTTCCAAAACAAGTGTGAGGAGTTACATGTTTTCTTTGCTCATTGCTAGCTTTGTGTTTTAAAGGAAATGGCTGGGAATTATGATCTCCCTTTTACTTGTCTTGGCTGCTGCCTGTTGAATCAAGTAGAACTGGCTGAAGAAAAGGGAAGACAACCCTTCTGTGGGATCAGCTAAGGCTGCTGAACTGGGTGAACCTTCTGGAGTGCAGAGAAGAGCATTCAAACATATAGTGGGAGAAATAAAAAGCAGCAAATGGAGACTGGGAAACTATGAAGAACAGAAGCATGCGACCTGAGATATGATGGAAAGAAACCTTGTGGAATCAGGAAGAGAAGATTCCAGAAAACCACTGAGTTGTTGGAAAGAGAATAAGCCTGCAAGAACAGTGTGGGCAAGAAGGTGTTTTTGCAAAACCTTTGTTTTGTAAAACCTTCCCAGATTTTGTTCTATTTCCCTTTTAAAATATTATTTCCAATATTCTACTTAAGCCTAGATGTAGGATTCAAAAACCTATTTGATATTTTTATTTGATACACTAAGAAAAATATGAGAATGGACTCAACAGCTTGTTGTCATTATGTCAGTATTTCATCTCAACAACACAACCAGATTTTTTGGTTCAAGACAGTTTAGGCATACTTGAGCATTGTTAAAATAGTGTTATCACTAGAGCATCTTCTCATGCCAACACAACATTTTCAGCAAGAAAAAGGAGTATATGTTTGTAGGCTTAACAATCCAAAATAAATTTTTAGCTGAAATTGATGTGTACACTTTTAACACTTCCAGATACATTTTTCTTTACATAGAATATTTTCTGTGATTATTAATTACATAATCTGAAAAGTTAATTAATATTTGAAGAGGCAACTAATAACTGTTTAAGCTACTCGACTTCAGATCACGTCATCTGGGTAAGTAATGGGATAAGAAAGCAGTGGGACAAAAAGGCTACAATTTATTTTCTTTAAGTAAACTTGGAAAACTTGCTATCTCTTAGAAGTAAACAATATTTGACATACTGTATTCAGAATTCTAGGTCTACTTTTGTAGGTGTACATCCACCTACATTTCTAGATTTATTCTGAGGTCCACACCTACATAAATCCTTACTTCAAAGCATCTCTCCGACACAACGGTTGCTTCTAATATCTCTTATATCCAATAAACTCATAGCTGCATCTCCTTTAAAAAACAACAGTAACACATGGGGATATTTTGGAACACAAATACTGTACCTATTATGGAGGTAGTAACTGCTGCAGGAGCATCTAGTGATTCCCTGGCCAAGGGTACCAGTATGCACATGCATATTTTAGTTAATGTTCAAGAATTCCTACAGTATAGCTGTATAGCACAATATGCTAGGAGCACGCAAAACATGATAGCTTCTGTCCAGACAGAATGGGAACACTGCTCAGCAGACCTGTGTTCTCCAGTGCTCATTTTCCTCCTGACTTACTGAGGACACCACAGTCTCCTGGTCTAACCCTGGGAGACTGTAAAGGGCCAGCAGAGTCAAATTTGGCCTAACTAGCATTCATGTTACATAGAGGGTAGAGTCTGCAAACAGGACTCTTTATTCTGTACCTCTGCTGTTCACAATAGAGCCGACTAACAGGACAACCAGGAATTAAGGCCTGAATGCTAACTAAATGAGAAGACTAAATTTATATGTATATATAGTTAAAACGTTGTGCAAGACATACTTTTTTATATTGTTTGTGACATACCATATTCAGTGTCAGATTTCTTTTCTTTTCTTTTTTTTTTTTTTTAAATTCAAAAAGAAGTTCTATTTTATAGAAAGACTCATATCTCTTTATCTTCACTTATTTCTAATTTTCTTTACGAATATGTAACCCAAAAGATCCAGGATATTTGTTTTCACAATTGAATTAACTGCTTCTGAAATTGTATGCCAAAAAGGTCTGGAAAGGATCAGATATAAAGGCTATGAATAATGTCTTCTCAGAACAATTTCACAGCCTGACTTGCTGCCTTTCTGACAGTCCATTCCTATGTATTTTTGGAGCAACTGACATCCTTGAACAGGTTTCTGACTGTTCTGTTCTGTTTCTGAATGTTTGTATGAAAAGAGAAAATAAGGTGGTAGAGACCAAATTAATTTTCACCTGTGACCTCAAAACGAATCAAGCCATTTAATTAATTTACTGAAGAACCATTGCTGTGCTTAGAATTTTACAATAAAAAACATGGAAGTTACTTAGGCTTAAAGTGGAAAAAAAAAAAAAAAAACGCTAATCTGGATCAAAGCATTATAGACAGTTAAAAATGTCATAAAAGTTCATCATTTGTTCTAATTAACATCCTGGATTAATTATTTAGATCCTACATAACTTTTCATTAAGAGTCTACCTATATAGCATCTGACATATTTTTGACAATTTTGCAGAAATCCATTAATAAATAATTCTTATTTATCTCAAGAGCCTGATACCCCATTTAACATCCATATCAAAAATCCCACAAACATTGTTACTTTATCTTCACTTACCTGAGGAAAGCTATCAAGAATGCTCTGAAGCGTGAAGTGTCTCAGGTTGTTGTTTGTATTTCCCTGGTCTGAAACCTGCAAGATCATCCACAATCCTTTTCTTCTTAGCTATAGAGTAGTTATACCTGCCTCCACTCTAGCAGCAGTATTTTAGAGAAATATTTTTGCCTTTGCTCATGATGAGGCCAAAACTGTTGCTTGTGTTTAAAACAGTAACTTAATATATTAACAGCGAGGATTTCCAAATACTCCCAAGGTTTACATCTGCAAATTCATCAAAAAGAAATAAGTCAGATAAAAGATTTTCTAGCTTCTGATAAATGTCATTTTGATTAAAATACTTATGGCTTAATGTGATGAAGCAATCTGTCCCAGTCAGGGTTATAACATAGTACCATTACTGGGAGTTTACTCCTTCAGCTTGTTGTTACAAAAAGAATATTTGGGAATAATAATAATAATAAAAAAATCACATTAAAACAATAACAACAAACAATGAAAAACAGGTTTGTACTTCATTTTGATATATTTAAAAATTTGGGTTTATCGTGGTTGCTTAATCAAATGGACTTCATTTGATTGAGGGAAACCAACAACAACAACAANATTCTCTGTTTATCCTCTGATATAGGGCTTCTCTTTCTAATAAACTGGCAATCCTAATTAAGTTAATGAGCTAGAATAATTACATATTTTTCTCATTACTGTATGGCACAAACTATATATATGACATTTTCTTCTGTAGTGTATAGCACAAGAAAATTTTATTTTTCATTAGCATGAGAATGAGCCCAAATTGCTAAGGCCCCTGATGAGATCACTCTTCTTCAAAGTAGAGAAGAGATCAAGGCAATGTCTTTTTTTTTTTCCCTTGAAAAGGCAAAGAGTAGCATTCTCTCTTAGTGTAGTTTACTATATATAGGAGTTGGCATAAATTGCTTAATTACTTTCCCCTAAATGTATTCCTAGCTCTTTATTATATTACAGCCTACGTGTCTACTTGAAATGCTACTTGGAGCCTCTTCTGGCTTGATCATTTTATCTCTTTTACTTTCAGGTTCTTACAAAATTCTTTCTCTACTTAAGTCACACAGATTGCCTGATTAACAGAATCAAAATCAAAGCAATCATGATCCATTATATTTAGCTTTTAATGTTATTGTATCTATTTTAAACCAAAGGAAGGCCTGCTGCCAGAAATATGTCTTTATATATATATATATATATAGTGTCAGTTGAACTAGTTTTTATTTTTCTGGCCACAGACCTTATCTCTACTATTTTTCATCTGTAATTATGTCTTTCTCTTTTTTTTTTTTTTTTTTTGTTACTTTTCTTTCTTGCATTTGTTGCTTTTTTCTTTTTTTTTCTTCAGTAATTGGAAAGTGATTCATTATCTAATTCCTGCATCAGAATATGAAAAGAAAAAGTAAAACCTTAGTCTTCTATATCATAACTAATGTCCCTGATATTTAGAAAGACATAGATATATACTACATTTTCTGTACAGCTTAGCATTTGAAGTGTTATTTTTAGTCTTTGCTAGGAAAATAAACAGCAACAACAACAACAACAAAAAAGCCATTTAAAATCTTAATATATGAAAAAAATATGTACATATCTTTGAAAATTGGACTGTTAGTATGTATAATTTCTTCGATTTAAGATCCATTGCAGTCTGAAAAGTGGATACAGTTTTGAAGACAGGCTCTGTGTTCACATATGCACATATACAAGCTTTTCAATAATTGGATCCCAAATCTGAATCTAAATATTTCTATTTCTTAATATGCTGAGTCCAGCTGCAAAAATATTTTAAAGATGGTTATATACATGTCTCTAGAGAAGATTTAGTACTTTTAGTAAATGATAAAAAATCACAGGCTAATCCTATATTTCTTTTATCATTGCTGTTTATATTTCCTTCGTC
>VXAL01003462.1:18497-30353 GCA_013399475.1 Chauna torquata
GATGATCACCTCCCTGCTCCTGCTGGCTACACTGTTTCTGATACAGGCCAGGATGCCATTGGCCTTCTAGGCCACCTGAGCACACTGCCGGCTCATGTTCAGCCTAGCATCAATCAACACTCCCAGGTCCCTTTCCTCATCACAGTCTCTAGCCACTCTGCCCCAAGCCTGTAGCGTTGCATGGGGTTATTGTGGTAAAGTAGTAATGTAAAAATCATAGTAATGTTGGGGGTTGGATGAAAGTGGGGAGTGAATTCACAGCTTTTTATGGGAATTCTTTTCCTATTGGGCATGTATAGCACTGAAGGAAATGAAATACATGCAACAATATTAAGGAATTTTTCCATTTTTTTTGTCCAATATGCTATTTCGTTGCAGTGAAATTCCTCCAAACATCCCAGTGGAAGGTCTCAGGTTTAGATAGAGTCTAAAGTCGGATTACAGTGGATGTATAGATACCTATTTTGGGAGGATTGCTTCTCTAACCATCAAGACTTTATTACTAGTTAGGTATCAGTGTTAAGTGGAGTGAATCCTGCATAGTTAACTTGTATTCATTATTGGTGATTTTTTTTCAGTGATTATTTATAAAGACACAAACATTTTCGTACACAAAACCACACACATATTTATATCTGTTACAACTATAATTGCATGCAGTTTCTCTTACAGATTGTTTCCTACACCAAAATACTAGCTGAATAAAATTTCAGGAATAAAAAGGAAAATATTCTCTTTGTTTAGCTACTGTACAATTATATTATCCTTATCTTTAAAGACAGGAGGGCTTTATGGCTATTTAGAGGTCTTTCATAGTACTTTTTGCCTGTTTAGAAAATGTGATCAAATACCTGGTCTAGAGTTTTTTCATGATTATACATGTTGCAAGGCAACATATGTCAAATACGTGAAAATTTTCAAAATCAGATACAGGGCAGAGACTGTTGGCTCATTTTCTGCTTCTCAGTGTCTCTGAATAGATTTTTTTTTTTTTTTTTCAAACCAGAAGTAAAATTGCTTGGCATTGATGAATTTGATGGAATGAAATCAGCTCAGTATTTTTTGTAGCTGATAATTAGCTGATAATTCTGATGAATCTCTTGTCTCTTAGGAACTTCAGATAAAATTCACCTCCACAAAGAGAAGCCTGATGCAATTAGCACAGAAGGAAATGCTATTGAGAATGCAAGTTTTAGAATAAGAAGTTCCACAAAATCTACATATACTCATCTAACATAGTCAGGTCCTAATGCTGAAAAATGTCAAATCCTGTGCTTTTTTATCTCTTGTCTACGGTAAATTAAACTAAATTTTGTTTTGGTTAAGCATGACACAGGATATTTTTCCTAGCATTTTGTCATTTCTATAGTATTACATAAAAAAGGATGTATTTTTCCATTCAGGCACACACGTATTCTACAAATGATAAACAGAGTTTCTCAGGGAAAAAAAAAAAAAAAAAAACTTCTCAGGGAATAATAGTAACACTGTAATTGCTGATAGCATGCATATTTATGGCTGTAATGTCTTCAGGCAAAATGTTAAAAAATAAATACAACCCCCATAATCAAAAGTTGGTTTTAATCTTTTATTTCTGATAAAAAGTATGTGAAGAGAAGAAGTCGGCTTCTTAAATAAGATCTGTACACTTCAATTGTGCTTTGTTGGTTTCAATTGCATCATATCACTTTTATGTCAAATGAAAATCAACATGAACTGATCCATCAGAACACAAAAACACATTCTGGAGTTCTTTATAATATCTCAAAAATATTTTTAGATGTGCCTTCATTTTTGTTGAGTACTCACTTTCATGATGTATCAACTAGCTAAACAGTCATTGGTAACCACAGTCAAATACTCAAATACTAAGGAAATGTCTGCCAATAGCTCACAAACACATAAAGGAATTACTCTTTAGCAAGTCCTTAAAAATTAAACACTTGTTTTGCAGTGTTTCAGAATTTTGTATCTATTTTTGATCCCAGATTTTCCTGATAGAGTGTTAATTATGAAGTGGCACATACTGCAAAAACACACAGATCATCTCATGACCACTTGACTAATCTCTACCAGGATGCATCCTTCTGTGCTAGGAATTTCTTTGGGGACTGTAAACATCCCCATTTCTCAGGCAAACCAATTAGATTTTTGGTAGCTGCAAAAAATATTCTGAAGACATATTTTTTATTATTTCTTTTTTTTTTTTCCAGAAAAAAAAAGGCTTGTAAAACTAACAGTCAGAAAAACAACATTTGCAAATAAAATTAAATGAGTATATATATTTCTAAAGATTCAATGAGATTTTTTACTGAGTCATTGAGTGGCATTTTAGAATGGATATTAGGAAGAACTTTTTCATGGAGAGAGTGGTCAAGCACTGAACAGTCTGCCCAGGGAAGTGGTGGAATACCCATCCCTGGAGGTATTTAAGAGACATGTAAACATGGCACTAAGGGACATGCTTTGGTGATGAGACTTGGTTGATCAGGTTGATGGTTGGACTTGATGATCTTGAAGGTCTTTTCCAACCAAAATGATTCTATGATTCTATGATTTATAACACTAGAAAATGTTTCATAATATATCATTTGTACGAGAATTTTATTGATCTAAAATATTTCAGCATTAAAAAATTAGAATTTTTATTTTGGAGATACAAGTATTATACAAAGGAAAAGCTTACTATTATACAATGCTTACAAAGGAAAATTAAGATTTTGAAAAAAATTCATTGGGCTAGACAATCCTCCTGAGCTAGGAAGTGTGATTTGGTACTTAAAAATATGATCACAGTAAACAGGATACACAATAGAAACGTCAGTTTTACATTCCAATATGTTAACCTTTTCTGTAGGACAATAGTGAGGTCTCTTTTTTACTGTTTGTTTATAGTTTCTCATCTCTGTACCAGATACATAAGTGAATAGCTGATCTTCTTAATGACATCATCATTAACAACCAGAAAAATAAAAGGGTTTATTTTAAATATTAAAATAACAGTCACTTGATGCAAGATTTTGCGAGATATGCTAAGCTCTTCAACATGTCTCTTCACTTAAAAAGTACGAGTGTGGTCTTCTTTTACTTTTTTTAGAAATTGGTTTATTTTTAAAGCCTGACATATTCGCTTACCAATATCCTAAAAAAATTTCCTATGTTATTCACGACACCTGAGGATTTTACTTATTTATTTATTTAAACTCAGCTTTTGTAGTAAGAAGATTGATTATTTTAAGTGTTTATAGCAGTAACGGGCTTCAGACAATGCAACAATACTTTTAAAAGTGCATCTAAGTTGCCACATTTTTTTTGATATGTACAATAACCAGCATCGTCAGCTGCTTTATTATGTACTATATTCTCCAAATGAAGGCAAAAGCTGAAAATATCGATATGTCTAGAAAGAATATTACAAATACATAATGTCATAAAATATACAGTAAGAAAGATACTAAATAATCTTTAAAAGTAAAGATTACTTTTCCTCACCTTCTACAATTATTGAAATAAGTGGAGAAAAGTAAGCTTAACCAGAAATATATATATATATAAGAAACATACAGAGATAAAAGGGAAGATATTGTTCTCTTTACCTCATGATGAATGCCTTCTCCCTACCAGCTTTTTTTTCAGTCAAAACGGCTGCTCAGCTAACCACCTTTAGGTGCTGCTATATCAAGCTGTAAGCGAGATTGGATTTAATGGTGGTAAAAAGCAAAATAGAATTATGAAAAGTGTTAGAAAAAGGACTGAAACAGAAAAGAAAAAAAAAAGGCACATGTATATCCATGTGACATACACTCTATGTAACTGTAATTTAAAAACTACATATAAGCATGGTTCCATCTTATCAAGGGTCTAGAACTAGAAAAGTTACCAAAATAATATAAACATGACTGCTCCTAAAAAATAAATGTCTTCTAGAATGAGAGACTAAACAGATAAGTACTTATCAGACTGAAAATATGGAAGAAGATGAAAAAGATTATAAAAAGGTGAAAAAATACGAAGAATCCTTCACATTGTGAAGGTCACAGATATAAGATATTTATAAAGTGATTCAGCACCTTCATGGAAAATAAATGTCATTGGTTAGAGGCAGACAGACCTAGTTTTGATGTGTACTTCATTACAAATAATTGTCTAATTCACATAAAGTATTTTTTAAATCCTCACTAATATATTTTCTTTCCTCTGCAAACTGCTAATATTAGTCAAGTATTTTTGTCTCTTATAAGTACATCCCTCTCCTTAAGTAACAACAACAACAACAACAACAACAACAACAACAACAATAGTTTTAATAGTCACTGCTATAGTTTAGCAGTGAGTTTTATAAACTGTATCAACATCCTGTATTGACCTGGCTACAGTCACCATGAGATTGTGGAGTTCAGGATCCTAAATGGGTGAAAATAACAAACAGGCATAGAAAATGACAGGATTAAAACCCCAGACTTTGTGAGAGAAGACCTTGGCCAGTTCAGAGACATATTTGGAAGAAACTCATGGGAGAAAGTCCTGGAGAGAAGAGGGGTCCAAGAAAGAAGGTTGATTTTAAAGGATCATATCCTCCAAGCTTAAGAGGTCCCAACATGCAGACATATTAATTTTACATGGCAAGGTTTTGCTACCAGGGGGGCTGCAGGGGTGGCCTCTGTGAGAAGAGTCCAGAAGTTGCCCCATGTTAGATAAGAACCTGTTCCAGTCAGCTCCTAAAAGGAGTCACCAGCCAAAGCTGAGCCCATGAGTGACACTGGTTGCACCTCTGTAAGACCATATTTAAGAAAGGAAAAATCTGCTGCACAACAGCACCTGGGAGAGAGGAGTGAGAAAATGTGAGAGAAACAACCCTGCAGACACAAGGTCAGTGAAGAAGGATGGGGAGAAGGTGCTCCACGCACTCGAGTAGTTCCCTTGCAGCCCATGGAGAGGACCACAGTGGAGCAAGTTGTTACCCTGTAGCACATGGTATACCATGGCAGAGCAGATATCCTTGCTGCAGCCATGGAGAAGCCCACACCAGAGCAGATGGATCTGGCCTGAAGGAGGTTGCAGCCCATGGAGAGGAGCCTCCGCAAGAGGAGGTGATCTGGAGGGAGTTGCAGCACATGGTACAGACCTATACTGGAGCAGTTCTCGAAGAGCTGCAGCCTGTAGGAAGCCTACATAGGATCAGTTTAGGAAGGACTGCAGCCCATGGGAGGGACCCCATGCTGGAGCAGGGAAGAGAATGATGATGAAGGACAGGCAGATGATGAAGTGTTATGGACTGACCGCAACCCCGTTCTCCATTCCCCTAGGTTTTTCAAAGGGAGGAGGAAGATGAGGGTGGACAGAGAGAAGGTGTTTTTAGTTTTAGTTTCTCACTGCTCTAGTCTGCTAGTGATAGGCAATAAATTACATTAACCTCCCAATGCTGAGTCTCTTTTGCCCATGATGCTAATTGGTGAGCAATCTCCCTGTCCTTATCTCAACCCTTGAACACTTTTTCATTGTATTTTCTCCTCCTCTTCCTTTGAGGATGGGGAGTGAGGAGAGATGTTGTGCTGGAGTTTAGTTAGCCCATCAGCATGAAACCACCACAGCAGAAAATTGAGCAAATGTTGCAGGAGGCCTGCATGAACAAACTGACTAAACTCAAACATAAAAAGAAAGTATACAAGAGCTGGAAGCAGACACAGGTCACCCAGGAGGAATATAGAGACACTGTTCGAGGGTTCTTGGACACTATTAGGAAAGACAAAACCCACCTGGAGTTCAATTTGGTGAAGGATGTGAAGGGCAACAAGAAAGTCTTCTACAAGTACATAAACAATAAAAGAAAGAATAAAGAAAATGTAAGCCTTCTGCTGAATGGGAAAGGGGACTTGCTAGTAAGGCAGACGGAGAAGACGGAATACTTAACACCTTTTCTCTTTGGCCTTGATTTATTAGTCAAGTACACAGCTTCAGAAATCCCAGGCCCCTGGAATATGTGGGAAAGTCTAGAGCAAGAAAGACTTACCATAAGTGGATGATCAAGTCACGGAATACTTAAGCATACTGAACATATGTAAGTCTATGAGACCTGATGGGATGTATCCACAAGCGCTGAGGGGGCTGGCTGTATTTATTGCATGACCACTTTTGTTTTTCTTTGAAAAGTGATTAGGAGAGATTCTTGAGGGCTAGAAGAAACCAAATGTCACTCTGATTTTCAACAGGGGCAAGAAAGAGGATCCAGGGAGCTACATACTGATCAAACTCACATCAATCCCTGTGAAGGAAATGGAGAAAACGCACTTGGAACCAATTTCCAAAAATATTAAGAACAATAAGTTTATTGGGATAGTCAGCATGGTTATGCAAAGGTGCAATCATGCTTGGCTAACCTGATACCCTTCCACAATGAGATGCCAGGCTTAGTGGATGCTTTATCTTGACTGTTGACGCTGACGCTCATGACATTCTCAGAGAAAAACTGGTGTACAATCCACCTCAATAGTGAGGTGGATTGAAAAGTTTCTGAACAGCCAATCTCAAAAGGTTGTGATCAGTGACATGAAGTCAGCTGGGGGCTAGTCACTAGTGGTTTAACCTGGGGGTGCACTATTGGGGCCCCTACTGCTTAACATCTTCACTAATGACCTTGACAACAGGACAGAGTACACCCTTATCAGCTTTGCAGATGATAAAAAAATGAAAGGAGTGGTTGATATACCAAATGGGTGTGTTGCCGTTCAGAACTACCTAAACAGGTTGGAGAAATGGTAAAAAGGAATCTTATGAAGTTCAATGAAGGCAAATGCCAAGTCCTGAACCTGGGGAGGAACAACCTGATCCAACAGTACAGGTTAGAGGACCAATTTTCATATCAAAGCTTTAAATACCCTCTTTTACTATGTGTACTTTGATTTTTTATGTTTTGTTCTGTTTTGTTTTGTATTTGTGTGTGTGTTTTGCGCCTTTTTTTTTTTTTTTGAATATTTAATTGATCACATTGTCTTTTTTTTTTTTTTTTTCCCTTACATTAAGCAAAATATAATGTTTTGGATCACGTTTTCCGAATTATTCAGATGTGAAAAAACATCAGCTTCTTAGCTTTTTAAATCACAATTTGTTACTTAAATTTCTGAGAAATTACATCTAATAAGTCACCTTGATTTTTAGATTATAGTTTTCAAAGAAACAGAGAACAGCTAGATTTTTAAAAACTACTAAAAGGTGGAAGCTGGTAGCTGTGAGTTTGTTTTTTATGCTTCTCAAGTACTTCTCATTTACACCTTTTGAAAAGTCCAAATATGATTAATTTTTGCAACAGATTTCTAAAAGGCTCATGAATGCTCTCACAGATATTCAGTCTGCACCTCTTTCCTCTCCTGCTTACTTATGGTTTTGTTGTTGCTACAGATTTATACAAGAAAAAACAATTTGGATGCTACCATTGTAAGCAAAATATAAATGGTGTCATCAAGGTGACACAATAATGTATCAAGTTGAATGAAATGGAAGCTTTTTTTCCCTAATTCTTGCCTAATATATTTATATTAGAGTTTTATTTTTCTTATGACATAGAAATGTGGGCCTTCATTTCAAAGCATATATTGCTATATATTTCAAAGTTCGTCATGCTATCCCCATAAACTCCTGAATCCCTGTATCAAGCCCTCCTGAAACATGAGCTTTACTTTAAATTTTTGAGGAAAAAAAAATATATATATATGTGTGTGTGTGTGTGTTCTAGATTCTTTCCATATATTTAGACATTGTGGCAGTTCAGTTTTAAAAGTCCTTCCATAGTCATGAAAGATGGAGGATTTTTTTTTTTCCTCTAAAACCTAAAACTCTAGCATCATAACTTACTTCCAAACTGTTTGGCTTTATGAAAAGTAGTATATATTACTAGATTTACTAGAATCTGAGCAGCAGTAAGTAGAGTTTTAATCATCCCTGACTACTTTTTCTTTAAAGTAAATCTTCTGAATAGTGTCCAAATATGTGACTACACCTTACACAAAGAGCTGGCATAAAGAATTGCTTTCCTTTATAACTCTGGGATAAGGGGTAGGTTATTCTTGGTTTGATGGGCTATGTCAGAGTTTATTACATTATGGAAAAGTTTATTATTTGCCCAGGATCTGATTACAGTCACTGTTTATTAACATAGTTTAAAACTATCCAATCTTTCCTGGTGGCCACAAAGATACATATAATTAGTATGTATTTTTATTCTGTGTGACACAAGAGATAATCAAACGAAGATATGCATTGAAAACACCATAATATAAATTTTGAATAGTATAGAATTACCATATTTGTTCTGTATTTTTCTGTAACTTTTTTTATCCAATGCTACATTTTCTGTGCTATTAAGTTGCTCTGGTAGTCAGTGCACTAAAATCATGTATAGATTTCATGAGAACAAATTTGAATCTAAAGTGATCAGAGACAGAGCAATATAGCTGACAAAGTCTAATGCACCATTTATGCAATGGCAGAAAGGAATTAGGAATCAAAAATAATTATTAATGAGTGTGGAACCATGGTTTCCTTTACTACACCAAACAAGTTTTACTATTCTGTATTAATTTTTGCTGCAGTAAAACAAACAGAAACTCTTACGGTTTTTTGAAAAAGCGTATACCCATTGAACGTACAGATTATTTGGTGTGACTTACCCAACTTGCCACAATCGTAACATTACAATGATGCCTTGCTTTGCCCAGAATTGATGTATATAATTTACTGATTGATAAGAAGTGATAGATTTAGCTGCAAAGGTTCACATGATCCTTTACTTCTGTTTTTTTTCCTCCACTAGAGATCATTGCATTTGCAGCAGAAAAACAGTATATAAGAATAGTTCAGTCTCCTTTGTGCAGAATTTGGCATCTTAACTGAAACTTAGCTTTTCTGGAAGCTTACTTAGGATACTGGGCTCTGAATTGGGATATTGAAGGTATGACTACAGATTACATTCAAGCACCCCGGCTACAGGGTGAGTAACTACTGGCAGATAGATGTCTAGACCACCTTAACCTTACACTACCACAGTTAAATATTTTAGAATTTGTATATGATAACCCTGTTACTAGTCTTCTTGTAAGATAGGAAGATTCATGTGCTTACTACTAAAAAAGAGCATTAAAGGAGAAGGAAGACTAAAAAGCCCCATAAAATCCCTTCTGCACTGGTCACAATGTGACTGTCATACCAATAAGCCAATATTCCTTTTTCTGTCCATGTGATAGTTAAAGTCAGACTACAAATACTATGGGGAGAAAAGTAACTTTCTTAATATTTTCCTGAACTTACATATGTAAACAGACCTGATCACCGAATCATAAGATCATATAATAATTCAGGTGGGAAGGGACCTCTGAAGGTCAAGAGTCCAAATCACCATCAGATTTGAGGTCAGACCAGGTTCCTCAATCAGGTCTTGAAACCTCCTGAGGTCTGAGACTGTGCATCCTCACTGGGCAGCCTGCTCCACTACTTGTCTCTTTTCCTTGTGAAAACATTTTTTTTATTTGTTTGTTTGTTTTGTATCCAGTCCAAACCTCTCTTCTTTTAACTTTTGCTTGTTCTCCTACTTCTTCTACTGTGAAGAGTTTGGTTTTGTTTCCTTGATGACCTCTTTGTAGGTACTGACAGGCTGCTGGTAGGTCACCCCAAGCTTTCTGTTCTGATGTCCAGATGTGTGGTGAAATCCATTAATGATCTTTTTTCTTTGTTGAAATAATGGATATTTTGCCATTGACTAAATGGGGCTATGTTTTCACTCCTCTGATGCTTTGCTCCCCATCTGTCTAATAGACTTATTCCAATATTTTTTCCACAATTAAATGGGCATGATGCTTATCATAAAAGAACACAATAGAGATTATATCAGATCAGCCAAGTATCCCGCGTCCAGTTGTAGCTAAAAGAAAACACTTGTGGAAAAAATGCACAAAGACAGGAAGTGTATTTCATTTATATACTTCATTTATCAAGTACTCATCAATTCTCCACCTGTCTGTAGCTTAGAGGCTTCCTGAAATGACGTTGACTTCGAAGTCTTTTTGTAATTCTTGGAAGAGATCCCTTTCCTGATCAGTCTCCTTTCTGATGCACGTGAACACATAACATTCGCAATATTCCCCAGCAACCTGGGGAATGTACTGAACAAAGATATACTACTGGAAAAAGACATTCCTTTTTTTTTTTTTTTTTGTATTATTATTATTATTCACTGTGACTAGAGAGGTTCAGGTACCCTTATTTGTTAGATATGAAGAATGAGTTAACTGCTGATCCTTGTCCATCCTATCAAAGCTACTCAAGATTTTAAACATGTCTAGTATATGATATCTCAGCAGATGACTTAAAGTTCTCTGTTTTCTGTTTCTTTTCCCCTAATTGATGATATTCATTTAACATGTGTAACAATCACTGAAAATTATATTTCATATATTTCTGGTTGTCCCAAGTTCTACTTCTCATTTTACCTTTACCTATACTTCATTTCATTTGCCATTTTACAATGTTAATGTTACTTATTTGAAAGAAGGCCAAAGAAAATATACAACTTATAACACTTTTTTTTTAATTATTAATTTTATTTATTTATTTTTATTGAGTTCCAGAAGGTTATTCTAATAAGTAGGCTATACACATATTATTTTTATATATTGGTTGCAATTTTGTAAGATATCACAATACATGGTTGCATAAAATTTGCATATATATGCTCACCTTGCAGCAAAAAATATAACACAATTACTGCTCACACTCAGAATAAAACATTAAACATAGTACTGACTTAGTCTTGCATATACTCCAACCTTTGTATTACCAGAGTTCTGTTTATAGTGGACAGAAATCAGGTAAACTCTTCCCCTATAAGTTACACATATGCAGAGAGTTTCCGGGTATGATGGGTTGACCTTGGCTGGCTGCCAGATGTTCACCCAGCCACTCTCTCATTCCCCTTCCTGAACAGCACAGGGGGAGAAAATAAGATGAAAAAGCTTATTGGTCCAGACAAAGGCAGAGCAATCACTTACCAGTTACTGTCATTGGTGAAACAGACACAATTTGGGGAAAATTTAGTTTAATTTAATGCCAGTATAATAGGATGGTGAGAAACAAAGGCAAAAATTAAAATGCCTTCATAGAATCATACAATCAAAGAATGGCTTGGGTGGGAAGGGCCCTTAAAGATCATTTAGTGGGCAGGGATGCAACCTACTAGATCAGGTTGCCCTGGGCCCCATCCAACCTGGCCTTGAACACCTCCAGGGATAGGGCTTCCACAACTTCTCTGGGCAACTTGTTCCATGCCTCAACTTGAGTAAAGAGTTTCCTCCTAACATTTAATCTAAATCTCCCCTGTTTTAATTTAAAACCATTCCCTCTTGTCCCATCACTACCTACACATGTAAAAAGTCTCTCTCCATCTTCTTTATAAGTCCCCTTTCAGTACTAAAAGGCTGCAATGAGGTGTCCCCAGAGCCTTCTCATCTTCAGGCTGAACATCCCCAGCTCTCTCAGTTTTTCTTCACAGGAGAGGTGCCCCAGCCCTCTGATCATACCCATGGCCCTCCTCTGGACACACTTCAACAGGTCCGCCTCTTTCTTATGCTGGGGCCGCCAGGCCTGGATGCAGTACTCCAAGTGGGACCTTACGAGGGCAGAGCAGTGGGGACAATCACCTCCCTCGACCTGCTGGCCATGCCTCTGTTCATGCAGCCCAGGATACAGTTGGCCTTCTGGGCTGCAAGCACACACTACTTGCTCATACCGAGCTTCTTATCCACCAGAACCCCCAAGTCCTTCTCTGCAGGGCTGCTCTCAATGAGTTCTTCTCCCAGTCTGTACTCATGT
>VXAL01003462.1:68509-101116 GCA_013399475.1 Chauna torquata
TACAAGCATATACATAAAATTGTTTCTCTCAATTATGCCATTAGCTTTTTCTTTAAAGAAACGTCCAAGCTTCCCAGTGTCTTTCAGCAATGGTTCTTGGTAGTTTTGTCTCTGGTGCAGACAATTTGATTTTTATGTTATCTTTGTACTAATGTTGCAGAAATATATTGTTTGGAACATACTAGAAATGAGTTTAAATCAGAAATAACATTTGTTACTCTACATTACAGGTGCATAAAGGTGTCAAAATATGCACTGTTGTCATTTAATAATGAACATAAAGCAATGCTCCTAAGGAGTCATCATGAAAAATACGTGAGGAAGGTTAACTATATAATAGTAGAATAGGACCCCCCTGACAAAATTCAAATCTATCTTGATTGCTACAGTATCTTCTTTTTTTATTTTGCTGAAATAATTAGTATAACAACATAATACATTAACTTGTGAAAGGCCTGATGTTTCATGAGATAAAGTGGGTTGGAAGTGGTAAAGAATATATATTTTTAAAGAGTTATTTAAATTTGCCTTTGTTAATCCACAAAATGTTTAAGCTAATGTTTTTAAATTACTGGAAGGATAGGAAAGCTCCTACAAGATTAAATTACTCTCATTCATAAAAACAAATTTGAAGAATACAAGTAGCTTAGAAAGAAAAGAATTGTTTGAAATCTCATGGAGATGAAGCATACCCTTAATCAATTTAGCCCATGAGACATAGTTTGTAATTTCAGTATCTAAAAAACTGTTTCCAAGATATTTAAGTTAGAAGTATTAAAAATGGCAACTACAACTTTAATGAAATTTGTTGTTGTATTTAAAATAAAAATAAACAAAAAAGTGTGAACAAATGTAACACCTGTTTATAATATCATATGTTTAGCAGACATTTGGACTGCAAATAAACTGTATTTGCAGCTCCATTTTGCTTTACTGAGCAACCAGCTACTAGTTTACTAGTTTACTAGTTCCAAAAGTTTATTCATGTAATGAATAAATATTTATGTAAATAAATATTCATGTAAAGTAATCCCATGTACTAAGTTTTTTTGCATTTTGTAGTGCCAGATAGATTACTTATTTTTAGCCACCCTTGTCTCCTCATCAGCAAAAATTAGGTGTTATTCAGATTGCTTGAGAAAAAGTCCAGCCATTAAGCTTGCAGTGTCCTGGATCTTTTTTCTTCTTTTTTACACAAGAGACTCACTTCAATGGGTGAATTTGGATGCCCAGTACTTCCCCTTTTCTTATTCATTCCTACTGCTAGCTTAGTGGTTAGTGCACTCACCTAAGAAATGGAAACTGCAGCTTTGATTCCCTTTGATTCTCACTGTATGTGTATATGCATTAAACTTACTGTTCGAAAAGATTGGTAGAAACACTGTCATTATGATTTGTCAGTGCAGGTGTCTGTTGCAGCTGTGTTTAACTTGGTACTTCTAGCAAACGTGCTTCTGTTCCATGTCAGATTAGTGTTAACAATACTAATAACATTTGTTGAATCACATATTTCTATGACTTTGGTATTTTGTCCTTAAACCGCAATAATCATTGGCATTTTGTTGCAATCTCTTTCCTAGATAGTTGAAATAAGTACTTTACTCTGCTCAGACTGAACATCTGAGATTATGTAACAATAAAACTTTCAGACTAAACAGAAAAATATTTATTAATTGCAGGTTTCCACAACTGGATGACACTGGCCTGCTGTTTCTGCTCTATCAAGCATGAGGATAGATTTAGATTGGATATAAGGAAGATTTTTTTTTTGATGAGGGTTGTGAGACACTGGAACAGGTTGCCCAGAGATGTTGTGGGTGCCTTATCATTGGAAATCTGGTTAGATCGGGCTTTGAGAAACGTGATCTACTGAGAGATGTTCCTACCCATGGCAGAAAGGTTGGACCAGATGATCTTCAAAGGTCTGTAAAGATCTTTAAACCCAAAGAATTCTATGATTCTATATAAATTTTGCCTCAATTCCATTTTGCCTGTATTCAAATGTAAGAAAATTCTGGCAGCCTAAATCTTCTCTCTCAGTGTATGGGTAGATCAAGAGCTTCTAATCTTGACAGATGCAGTTAAGTACAAATGTGAGTAGCAGTAACAATAACACCACCAACAAAATAACAGCAACAATGTAACAATAGTTATTATTTTGTTTTTGCTATTGCTTTTGTTGTTATTAGTAAATAACAATATCCATAATAGGTTTAGACTGCTGTATAATAATGAATAACTCTTTTTTCCCATGAGAAGATTACTTGATATTTTCAAAGAAAAAGAAATCTTACATCTTGTGAAACACAGTGAGTTTATTCTTACAGAATTGAACTGCCTGTAGGATAATACCTGGAAATCCTTATATGCTGGTTGAACTGTCTTAGTAAGTAGAACACATTTATTTTAAACATGTGTCACTCACTGTTCTGGGAGAATGGATATTTCATTTATCTCAATATACTATGTATGCAAATATCTAGTTCCATAAATCTGCAAGTTGGGATAAATTAGACATGACACTTAAAAATGATATTTTCAAATCAATTCTGAATATAAAAATATAATTTTGATTTTCACTTTACTGATTATAAAAAAAGTTGTGATGACTTTTTGTTTCATTCCATTATCATGATTTTTCCAGAGTTTTGTTGTCTGGTTATTACCCTGTAACTTGGAAAGTGATTTGGTGTAAGCGTATAAACATAAGAATAACAGGTTTGTTATATTTAATTGAAGACATTATGAATTTGCGTGTATACTTTTATAGGTACTAGTAACTGTCATATCCCATTTTCTTGCNTTACTTTCATTTTCCATTTTCTTTCTAGTTATGTTCAGGATGATTTTTTTTTTTTTTTTTTTTAATTGCTGGATTAAAAGATTAACAAAGCAGTGCATCTGCTTTCTAAAATGATTTTGAGTTGGGGGGAGGAGGGAACAGACTAAAATATACTCTGTTGTCTCTTGCTTTGGAAACCATACTGAATGCAGGGAACAGCAGACATAAAAGCTGTCTCCTGTTTGCATGTCCAATTTTTAATGATTATGTCAGGATACAGAGATTTCATTGCAGGTAAGAAACATAACCATTTTTTTAAGTAAATAGCTGATTCATTGTACATGAGAAGATGATGTGGAAGATATTTCTTGTTAGAAAGTGAATGTGTGTAGGTGGGAGTGTGAGTGAACAATAATGAGAAGGCAATCATCTTACTTAGATTATATTTATGGAGAAAAACAAACAAACAAAAACAAACAAAAAAAGACACACACAAAAAACATGTTTTTGTTGTCTGCCTTCAAGCATGAAGAATTATACAGCTTAAAGAATACCAGCAGTTTAATGAAAGTATGTCTTCCTTGAACTGGTTGAGTTATTCTTTTTTTTTTCCTAGAGACTTCTACAAGCATGTTTATGTACAGAGGTTATTTCAGATCCTGAAAGAATCCTGAATAATGGAAGCTAAAAAGGAAAATGTGCCCAGATTTTGTCTTTCATACTTGGCATTGTGATCTCTAGCAAGTAAACTTTGTGTTGACTAGTGCTCCAAAAAATGTGAGTGAGTAGCTGAAAGAGGCCAGGAGCAGGACTAATCAGTATTGGATTTGGATATCTGGTTTGACTGTCAATAACAGTGTCTGTACATAAGTGATGTGACTAAGCTTTGGTTTTAGTCAATGAAGGTTTAGCCAAAACAATCAGTTGTGTTTAGCATGTGATTTACTAGATCAAAGGTGTAGAATTAGTTCATTCAGCTACACATAGACGTCTAGAGATACTCAAAATGCTCCTGCTGGAGTATCCTGCTGGACATCAAGCTCCCTCTCCAAAACAGCACAGATCTCCTATTCCTGAAGTATCTGTATTCAGATGACTGAACAGAGGCATAATCTACTTTAGGATGAGGAGGATAGCTCTTCAGCCTCGACAGAAATGTGGATACGGTCTGTGTTCCCTGTGACTGTAATGGGAGCTCAGTCAATTAAATCACTGGTAGTAAATTTGGGCATCCGGATTAAATCTGGATCACACCCTAAACACCTGAAGCAGCTAAGTGCAACAAAGTGAGGTAATTTTTTATATTATCTTCACTGATTCCAGTGGGTTCCTTTCTGGGCAAGCCCCACTGAACACTACAGAAAAAAATTCACAGGAGGAACTGCCTTAGGATGTCATGTTCTAGACACCAGTTGGCTATAGTTGAGACTGAATCCTAAGGAGTTGCCAGTCATACTGCTGGCTAAAGGTGGAGATGTAGTGTGTTCTCTTTTTTTTTTTTTTCCCTGATCATACTGTTGAAGATCAGGAAAGCTCTGTAAAAACAAATGAGTACCAACCAGAGAGGTGGTGAAAATGCTATTCATAAAAATGTAAAATAACTAGATTATATCTAAAAACATTCACTTATACTATACTTTATCACAGAATTCTAGATTTCGTTCCAAGTACACAAACAAGCTGCATACAGATCTGAACTGTAATAATGCCTGAAGCTGTTCACTTCTAATCCACTCTAAGCTTTATTTCAGTCTTGCCTCTGTCTCTCTTTCTCCTACATAAGTTATTGTCTGAAACTTCCCTTTTTATTGTATAGCATAACATTTCTCCCTTTCCATACATTTTACAACTTGTGTTCATCTTTACTTATTTTCTTATTTTTTTTCTTTCAATTATAGGATCTTGTAAGGATCTTTTACAACTGAGGGATTTTTATGATTATTTTTATTTGATTTTGTTTTGTTTTGTTTTTCTTAATATAATTTTATCCACTATGCATTTTGCTTACAATTTTTGCTTTTAGCATTACTGTATCTTCTATGCAAGTTCTATTTCAATACCTGAGAACAGAATTACTATTAACTTTTCTTGCATTTCCTGGCTTGTTTTATTCATTTAGCCTTTTACTATTACTAATTTTGTGGCATTAAGTACAGTATGAAAATCCTTAAAAAAGAAAAAAAAATAGGCAGAATGGTAGTCTGATGCCAAAATTCAAATAATCCAATGATGTAAGATGTAAGAAAATCTCCATTATATGTCAGACGGCACAAGTCTTTAAGTCTGCAACAAAAGCATTTTTTTTTTTTTTAATAGAATCATCTCCATTTGATGGAGAAAACCTTGGTATTTTCCCTGATTTGTTCAAAGCTTTAGGTTTTTATACTAAAAAGTCTTTATGTCTCCAAAAGACTGTTTTCCCTGAGCTACACGGGTTAGTTAAAGTGAAAACAAAAACAAAACATAAGAACAAAACAACAAACAAACAACAATAACAACAACAAAAACATTGTGTCTTCCTATAAATCTTACCTTGCACAGGAGATTTATGAGAAGTGGCCCAACAGAGAAATCTGAGTTACGTTTTTCAGTTTGGTAAAAGTCATTCATGCAAACAAACTAAAACTATTTGCAGTCCTGGTATATTTGTTATCCTTTCCCACTCATGACACTGAATAATGATAAATAACTCCCAGTATCTGCTGAAGGTGATGCAGTAACATTTGCATGAAAATCTATTCAACAAACCACTTTTCTGTACATATTTAAGAAATATAAAAGTTAACTAATTGAGTCCCTTCACACAAAGTGCAATATTTTTCAAATAAGCTGATAATATTTAATATATGTCAAGTCATGTCATCATATCCATGTCTTACTAATGGTCAAATTTCAGAATGCTCTCAGAAGAGTAAGAAATGTGCTGGACTGTTGCATCCATTCATCTATCCTTATGTCGAACATACAGTGTAAGAATCTCTAAGTCACTGCCATGGAAACCAGTTTTTTTAGTTCTGTTGGAATGTAAAATGGATTAAGCTTTCTTTCATAACAAAATAGTCTATTGACAGAAAGACAATTTCTCCTCCTCCACAGCTCTGATGGATTGAGACCTTTAACGGAGATGCAATGTCATAATACACAACCTAAAAACTGGGTCTTTGAATATCCATGAAGACAGGAAATTTATATGGAAAAGTACAAGTCCATCACTCTTTTTTTTTTTTTTTTTTTTTTAACATAGAAAAAATTAAAATTTTTTATTTACAGGGGGGTCAAAAAATAAGGTATGAGGAAAAGAATGTTTGTTTATGTTTTCATTTCATTTCTAGATAGATACATACATAGAAAATTCACATTTGATTACTTTGTGGCTTTATCTAATGTTTTCATTGAAAGTGGAATGTCTGAACAACAAGCTAAACAAGCTCTTTATCAAAGAAATGCAACTTTACAGTGGAAAAAAAAAAATCACCTGATCAGATTTCAGTCTATTAAATATATTCTTTTATTTTGGAAATGAAAAAAATAAATGGCCTTGCATTCCGGTCAATATTCTAGATAGTTTTTGAAAGTTATATTTTTCATAAGTTTCTGAAAATGTGTGCAAAGTCTATAGAGTGATAAGCTTCATTAGAGCAAGTGTACCCAGCTCAAATATTCAGTATATGAAAGTACTGTATTAATGATATTTTAATTGCATTCTAGATACGTAACATTTATATAGTTTACTTATCATTATATTACATTTATAAATAACATAAATATGTTAGCTCAAGATATGAAATTCTATAATAATCCTATTTCATCAGTAAAGGATTTTCTTGTGGTAAGAGTCTATTGCTGGCCTACAAAAGAGCAGGATAATAAGAAACCAAGCAAGTAAAATATTTGCTGAAAATGAATACTGTAAGGATCTTCAAGTAATATTCAGACTTCTTACCCATTTTTCCCATAAGCTCAGGCTACAAAAAGTCCTGAAGAGAAACAAAAGTTTTTCATGACCTATTCCTAATACTAATTTATAAGATAGTTTGTGTGCCTTTGACAAATTCATATCCTAGAAATAAAAACTATGATTTCAATTAAAAGCAGTGAAGTCCTCCTTCCCCCTACTCCTGGAACTCCCCACTCCCCAAAAAAACACCACCACCAACAACAAAAAAATAATTTTTACCTGCTTGCCCCTTGACTAAAATCTTTAGACATATATGCTGTTTGTGCATCATAGTAATGTTTGGGGGTACTAAGAAAGATTTTCTCTTCCAATGTCCTTCAGGTTGTTGCAAAGCCTGAGGTTCTGCCTCAGCAATAAGTTGATGATTTGACTGGTAATTGAGAAACTAATGACATTATTTTGTTATTCTATATATAAGCCAAATTTTCCAGTTCTAAGTTAAGCTAAGTGACACTTAGTATCTCTGAAACTGAAAATAAACCACAGCTTTACATATGCCACATTTTAAGTGTCATAACCTATATCTGACAGATATTTCAACAGAGATGAATATATTGGTGGTTAATTTTTTTTCTCTTTAAACTACAGAAAATACGTTACTGTATAGGCATTTTTGATTTAGTTCTGACATGAATAAATGAATGAGTAACAACAGAATACGATTAACCGATAAAGGAGCTCAGAGTATGATATCACACAGAAAGCAAATGTTCACTTTATTCCAGTTACCTCTGAAGTTTGATCACCAGACTGGGGATGGGAGTGCAATTGTCTTTGTGAATCCAAATTACTATCCCAAAGTCATAGAATAACTTAAGTTGGAAGAGACCTCTTGGAGATCATCTGATCTCCTCCCCAGGTGCTTCCCTTTCATTGGTAGGATTGAGGATATGTCATTTGGAATCCCATGTCCTTCCTTCTTGCTCCTACAACTATGTAGTCACCCCTGGTATGCTCAGGGTCTCCCCTGGCAGTATTGTGGATGCCACATGGGTCCCCCAGCATAGGAAAATAGTCTGAGGGCTGGGCAAGCCTCAGCAGTCTCTCCACAGAATTGCTGATCAGAGTCCCCAGAAAGGAATAAATCTCCCCAGACAGCAAGTCAGATTGGCAGATACTTGCCTCCACCACTGCAGTTGGAAATCTCCCATAACTTTCACCCACCACTTCCTCCTGGAGCAGATGTACATTTCAGGTGTGGCCCACTGTGGTGCCTCCCCAGGCAGAGCTTTCTTCCCATTTTGTGGTACCAGAGTACATAACCTATTCTGTAGTTGTAGGTCTGTGGATGGAGAAAGAGCTGTCCTCCTGCTGCCAGAAGTCACGCTATCCTAGTCTTCACCATTATGGCAGTCTCCATTTGCTATTTGGTGAAACACAGTGGCTGATTTCCTCTTTCTGTGTAGGTGGGGATTCAGGTTCTCATCTCTACATAGCTTCTGTGAAGAACCTGTTTATCCCTTTTATATTGTCCCTGATGCTACACAGTCTGCTGACCTCCTCCCGTACCCACTTAACAGATCTCTAACTACCACATATCTCTCACAGACAGGGCACCATCTCTGCCTGCCACAGTCTCAGAGAGAGGCACAGGACACTCCCAGACCTGACTGGCTGCATCCTCTCTGCAGAACTTGGTTTGAAGGGAAATCTCTGATGTGCCAGGGTAGCTGCTCTAATTGAGGCTGGGAACCGTGCCCTGTGGTGCATCACAATTATTGTTCCTTTCTTCCCTTTATTCTTGACATCCTCTGAATTTTCCATCTGCTTAACACGGTGTTCCTAGATCTGCCTCTTACTACATTTTAATGTCAGTCTTTATCTATTTGATAGGTGATCTGATTCTTCTTCATATATCTCTTACATTTCTTGAACACCTCTATTACATTACTTCTTGTAAATAGCTCGAGGTTTATGTGAGCACACCAGGATGTACGTATGATGCACAGATTTATCACAGATTCAAGAAGTTACTGAAAACTTCAGAAAAACTCCATTCATCCCCACGTGGGCATACTCACTGTTAGAAATTGTTAGGGATTGGATCCTGCTCAAAAGATATAGCAGTCCCAGAGAATTAAGTTGCATAACGATAGACTTCTACTGAGTAATTATGCACACCCATGAAGCAAAATCTAATATATATATATATTTTCAAAACAGAACATTACAAAATGAGAAACACACACACACACACACAAAAGCAAAAGATGGTGATGTGAAAAATCTGAAACAAGAATCACCAATCCTCTATATTCCAATTCCTGAAATCACTGACATTCTGGCAGTTTGGGAATTCTCAGAAGATGTGATATCAGAATGCCACACTTAGCACATTCAGTACTTCATGTTTTCCCCTTTCCCCTTTCCCTTTTCCCTTTTTCCCTTTCCTTTTCTTCTCTTTTCTTCTCTTGCCTACATCTAAGTAATAGCAGGATAAAGATCAATTATTTTTATCACTCTAGAAAATTTCTGAATTTCTAGAGTTCTAGAACTTTCTAAAGGTTCCCGCTTATATATTGAAAGAAATATTCCATAAAAGAAAATTGTATTATGCTGCAATATTTTAATGTAAATCTCAGTTTCACAGTGTCATAGGAAATTATACTAAACATATCACATGTCCTCTTTTTGCTTCTTTAGACTATATTACCGCTGGAAGAATTATATTATTTTAGCTTGAAATACTATATTGTCCTAATCTGTTGATTCAACAAAATGTATCCAGTTATCTATGTAATACTGAAGAGTGGCTTATATTAACACTTTTCTCTCAGGTAAGTCGGATATTGCCATCCTATATGAAAAAACAAAAAAAACAATCAAAAAAAAAGACACACAGCATAAAAAGCATTGTCCACAAATCAACTGTGAAGGAAAATCTCAACTCCTTTATTATGAAAAGTCATAGACTGACAGATTTGTGTTCTATCCCCAGTATCAGATATGGCCCCCAGTTCAGCAAAGAGCAGGAGAAGCTTAAGCAAATGGCTGATTTTAGAAAAAGTATTGTATGTTTAATTTGAACTCTGTCAGAACACAAATAACATTTTTTATTTAAGTGGGAGGGCAAGCAGCAGTGTAGGTATAAACACATTGTCTTGACACCTTTTTCATACCAAAAAAATGTCTATTATATTTCATGGTCAGGAGATACCGATTATCCTCAAATCCCACTGGAAAACAAAAGAAAGCAAAACAAAATCAAACAAAACAAAAACACCTCCCAAACCCCTTACATTAGACATTAAATTCTTATTACAAGTTATGATAATAAAATTCCACATAACATTAATTAACCCCATAAAATAAGCAGAAATTTGCCAACAATACTGTATTAGAATGAAATTCTTATATTTCCATAATCTCTAAATATTTTTTCTTGATATTTATCTATATGGAGAAATAAATAATCTTAATGATGACTACTGTCTCCTGGGCTATAAAGACAAATTGTATTAGAGTAATAGTGGCTTGTTTTAGAGAAGTGAAGAAAGGAGGCAGCAATGATGCAGAATCATAGAGTCACAGAATCACAGAATGGTTGAGGCTGGAAGGGACCTCTGGAGGTCATCTCATCCAACCACCGCCTTGCTCAAACAAGCTCTCTGGGCAACCTTTGCCAGTGCTTGGTCACCCTCACAGTAAAAAAGTGTTTCCCGACATTCAGAGGGAGTTTCCTGTGTTCCAGTTTGTGTGCATTGTGTCTTGCCCTGTCACTGGACACCACTGAAAAGAACCTGGGTCCCTCCTATTTGCAACCTCCTTTATTTACAGATAAGATTCCCCCTGAGCTTTCTCTTCTCTAGGCTAAACAGTCCCAGCTCTCTCAGCCTTTCCTCACAGGAGAGATGCTCCAGTACCTTAATTGTTTTTATGGTCCTTCATTGAACTCTATCCATTAAGTCCCATATCCCTCTTGTACTGGGAGCCCAGAACTGGACCCAGTATTCCAGGTGTGGCCTCATCAGTGCTGAGTAGAGGGGAAGGATCACCTCCCTCAACCAGCTGGCAAAGCTTTGCCTAATGCAACCCAGGATATATTTCTACATATTTCTGAGAAACAAGAATACACTACTTTTTCCCCTTTNGTTGCTGAATGCAATTCTAACACTACTATCAAAAAGAGGAACATTTTAAAAATTGGAGATGGTGTAAAGCAAACTCACATAGCTGTCCTGTAAAGGTGCTTTAAACTAACAGATTTGAATATATTCACTATGCTTAAATATACTCTGTATTCATCGAAAATTGACTATTAGCTTGATTATAGTCTTAAGATCTTTCACACAATAAATTCATAATGGTTAATTATTTATTATTATTATTATTATTTATGGTAATTGTCTTTTATATCTTTAATCCTTCTTTTGACTGATAAATATTCAGAAAAATTATGAAAAGCATTTAAGAAAAAAATTAAGAAAATAATAAAGACTGTAAGTATAGAAGTTGCAAAAAATATACAGATGTGAGAAATTGTTGTTCTCTTCTATAGGCTGAAGCAAAGGTCAGCATTTATAGACTAAAACCTATTTATTTACCTATAAAAATGTTTTTGCAATAGAAAACACTAGTATAAATTAAAAAAAAAAAATCTTCAGAAGAAGTAACTATTATATACCTTCTTTTAGCAAGCTTCTACATTTATATTATCACATCCTTGAGGAGATATTTGTATTAGATACTTTTTAGTAAAGTATGTATAGTAAAAAAAAGTATTTTCATATGTTTAGACAGAATGTCTTATATTTCATGTGTACCATTGCCTCCACTGGGAAGAGTCTAGCTCATTCTTTTTTATTCATCTCTATCAGGTATTTACAAGTACTGATAAGATCCCTCTTGAGCCTTCTGTTGTCTAGGTTCAACAACCCCAGCTTTCACCAGGACTTTTAAGCTTCTTTTTTTTTTTTAATGGTAGATTTTCCAGTCCCTTAGTCATTCTCATGGTCCTTCACTGGACTCTTTCCAGTATGTCCATATCTCTCTTGTACTTGGGAAGCCAGAAATGGACACAGTACTCCACATGTGGCTTTACCAGGCCTGAGAGGAAGGATCTACTCCCTTGACATCTTGGTAACACTCTTCTTAATGCCTCCCAGGATACCGTTGGGCACTTCTGCTGTGAGTGCATGTTGCTCCCTCATGGTCAATGTGTTCTGTAAAGCTGTTTGCTGTGCATTTGGCCCCTAGCCTGCACTGGTTATTCTTCACCAGAGGTAGAGCTTGGCATTTCCCTTTGTTGAACTTCATAACATTCCTGCTGGTCCATTTCCCCAACCTACTGAGCTCTTTACCCTAATAGTGGAGACTAGTTTGTGTCCAGTTAAAACACTGTAAGTTCAAAAATGCAATATTTTGAAATTGAAGTATACCAGAAGTATTCTTAAATAAGTACATTCTGATTATACACAGAAAAATATAAAGGGCATATGAAATTATGAGAAAGTACGTGGTCAAGAATTGAAAAAAATATGAAGCATAGGAGAATATGTAGGAGTGTATGAACAGAAAGAGATTAAATTTAATAGGCTTGTTATTCAGTAGAAGTACCCATCCAGTAAATACATAAACAAAGTAGCGTCCCTTTTCTCATGTCTGTTAATCAGTAGTTCTATTTTTGAAAACATAAGATTCATTTCATTCAGTTCATATACATTTCCTCCTAAACATGTGATTTGATGGCAAACACATAACTGGAATACTAGAGATGCTGTGTCATTTCAAACTATTGAGGAAAATTATGCTTTCATTTTCCTTTTTTTTTTCTTTTTCCATTTTTTCTCTCTCTTTTTTTTTTTCCCCATGTCTTTATAACTTAAAAAATTATGTTAGTATTCATAAGAACAAAAAGTTGGCTAATCTATTGTTATAAAAGAGAAATTCACTGACTAAAAGAGGCTTTATGTCTAACCTTTATATGACTTAGATAGGACAGGCATATTCCACCCTTTTTATGTCATAGTCTTATCTTTTAAAATAATAATTTTTTTTTTAAATNAAAATAAACCTATCAGAACAGACAGTCTAAATGTTCCTGGAAGAATGTCTTGATTCACTGAATGGAAAAAATTATTAGGGAGCAGCTATCTTATATTTATTTTATTTTATTTTAAGGGTAAAGGGTGGGAGCAGTAAAATAAGATGAATGAAATAATACCAGAATATCCTATTGCTGAGAAAAGCTAGGAGGCATACTGAAATAACATAATGACTATATAAGGAGATCTTTAATGACCTGAAAATGCATTAAAAAAGGAATCATACAAAACTGAAAACAAGAACATAACTGAAGATTATAGTAAAGGAATAGGTCAAGCAAGTAAGGATTGTATCAGAAAGATACAGCCATGAAACCAATTAGAACTACACAAGGACATGGAAAAAAAAAAAAAAAAAGGAAAAAGGAAAAGTTTTATAAATACACTTCAGAGTAAAAATCAGGCAATGAAAATACAGTTCTATTTACATAAAGGCAGAAAGGATAGAAGAAGACAAGCTATTATGTACTGCATAAAAGAGCAGTTTGAATGAATGGGAATTATTTAGGAGATTTTTGGATAGTGTCAAAAAAATTCTTAACACAGTTGCTGAATATGGTGACAAGGATTGGTGCCTTTTTAGAGTTACAGCTTGGAAATAGCAAAGAGCTGCTTGGAGATGGGGTTGTGAACAGTAGCTTTGGCTGCAGTCATCCTAAAATGTTAGACACTAAGATCTTAAGAGGCATGAGAAAGATAAGTAAAGGAATAAAGATGATGGACTTCAGAAGAGCAGACTTCAGCTTGTTCAGGGAACTATTAGAAGAAATCCAACGGGAGTCTGTCTGAGGGCAAAAAGAACCTCAGAAGTGCTGGGAAATTTTCAGAAATAGCATTTTCAAAGCACAACTGTGATCCGTTCTCCTAAGTGGGGGAAAAAAAAAAAAAAAAAAAAAAAAAAAAAAGAAAAGAAAAAAGAAAAGAAACAGGCATAATAATGAAACAGACTTGGTAAACAGTGAGCTACTAGGAGATCTCAAATGTAAAAAAGCATATACAAGACACGGAAGGGGACAAAGAAATCCTAGGAGGACTACAAAGATAATGCCTGAATATGCAGAGATGCAGTCAGGAAGGCAAAAGCTCAGCTGGAACTCAAACTGACAAGAGATGCTTCTGTTCATATGTTTGTAGCGTATGCAGGTACAAGAGAGACACAAGACTGCTGCTGAATGAGGCTGTTAGTTACAAGTTAGTTATAAATGATACCCAAAAGGCTAAAGTTCTCAGTCCTGTCTTCACCTCGGTTTTAAGGGCAAGGTCAGCATCCCAGTCTCTATGCCAAGAAGCGATGATGAAGCAAATGGTGGACGACCAACAATAGGGGAGGGTTAAATGTGGTACAATCTGTACAAATTGGATATATACAGGTCTGTGGGACTTGATCGGATGCATCCAGAGACAGTTGGAAGTCATCATTGCAAAGACATTCTCTTTCATATTTGGAAGATCATAGAGATTTGGGAAGGTCCCAGATGACAGCTCCCCCCTTACCAGATTATATATCTATATATATTATATCTATCTACAGAAAAAAAGGAGAATCTGAAAAACTGTAGTCCAGCTAGCCAGCTTCACTTCAGTCCCTGGGGAAATTATTGAACTGGTCCTGGTGGAAGCTATTTCCACATACATGAAAGACAAGGAGGTTGGTAAAAATGTGAATTTACCAAGGGTAAATTGTGTTCAACCAATCTGATCGCCTTCTGTGATAAAATACCTTCCTCAGTGAATGGAAGAGAGCAGTAGACATCCATCTATCTCACCTTTTGTGAGGTTTTTGACACGATCTCTCATAGCAGCCTTGCTAAGCTGGTAAAACATGGACTGGATGAACTGACCACAAGATGAATGAAAACTGACTAAACTGTCCTGGTGGTAGTTAATGACTCAAATTGAAACTGTCAGCTGGTCACGACTGGAATCCCTCAAGAGTTCCTACTGGGTCCAATACTATTCAGTATCTTTATAAACAATCTGAATGATTGAATGCACTTTCACCAAATTTACAGATGTAAGCAAACTGGGAGGAGGGGTAGATGCACTCAAAAGAAGGTATACAGAGATACCTCAACAGGCTGGAAGATTTAGCCAAGAATTGCATGAGACTTTACAAGGATAAATGTGAAGTTCTGCAGCTGAGTTAGAATAATCAGAACCGGCAGTACAGGCTGACATATGACTGGCTAGAGATGCTGGTGAACACTGAACTGAACATGACCTCTTCCAGCAATGAAGGCAAAGTATGTCCTGGACTGCATTTACAGCCATATAACAGGCAGACCAAGGGATGTAATTATTCCACTCTGCTCAACATGTTAGGTACAATGAGTTGGTGCCAGCTGGCACCAGAAGTACCAGCTGGAATACTTAAGGACATTGCAAAAGCCAGTAGTTGCTTCTGTATGGCAATTGAACCAAGCCCTCTAAGTCTGTCTAGTCAATGGAGGAAAAAGAGGATACTCCTGATAATTGCTCCATGATGTCTTCAGATTGAATAGACCCAGGTACTGCTTCCTTCCCTCTATACTGACTTTCAGTCTAGATGTCTTCTATACTAGATATTACACATTTATATGGATAAAATTGGAAGAGAAAAAGCCCAATATTTAACATAGTTAATTGTAACATTTAACAGAGTTAATAGTTTAGGACTGTAGGCTAGTATCAAGAATTAGATGGAAAAATAGTATGCAAAAGTTATACATATCTACATTGACAGAGCCTGACCATGTTTGTTCTAGACTATTTAAAGAATTAACTGAAGCAGTCCCTGAATCTTTAATAATCATCAAGAAGGACAAAAGAGTCACAAGGAAATGAATAACAGTAATATTTTTTTTTAAGTTAAATGAAGAAAAATTAAGTGTTAAAACAGCCAATGTAGTATAACCAAGAAGAAATTGTGCTAAATAAATTTTATTTATTTCCTTGATAGGCTAACCAATAAAAAAAGGGAAAATTGTAAATGTGACATACTTGCACTTTATGGAGGCTTTTCTTGTTCGAGGTTTTCTATATTATGTTTGTATTGCTACCTTTGCATTAAACAAGTAACACCTATTCGATTAGTATATGAATACTTGTAGTTCCTTAGCCTTCTTGACATGTTCTTCCTTTAATGTGGGTTTGGTAGGATTAGTTCACAGCATTAAACTCCTGATTTTGCACCACTGTAATCTGTAATATCAACATCCCTAAAGGGAAACACTAAAAAGGGAAAGAACACCAGTATCTGCCTAGAAACAGCCAAGTGTCAACCAACAAGAAAAGTGTATCTATTAGCCAAATTAATCCCAGTTCAATGGAATAATCCAGAAGTACCTAGCACAGAAGATAACGCAAAGAAACCAGACACAGTGTTCGGACTGTGTGGTAACTACAAGAAAGCACCTAGGAACATGTAGCTTCTGCCTTGCTGCCCAAACCTCTGTAGGGCCCTACAGACCACCTTCTCTTTTGGATCTAAATTGTGCACACCAGTACAAGATCAAGGAAAACTGCCCATGGGAGCTCAGGAGATATGTGACGGGAGTTTGTGACATACAGTCATACAGTTCGGTCAAACTAAGATATGTTCTGGGTCTTAGTCTACTCCATATTTTCATGAGTGAATTGAATGGTGGGATAATTCATTTCCTCACACATTTTATAGAGAACACAACACTAGAAGTGTTTAGGCAATTCCTAGTGGACTGAATATCATGCTTACAAGTCGATCATAATAAACTTAAAAAAATGATTCAAGAACATGAAAATGAAAGTAACAAATTTGAAGTATTACAAGAAGGAAGTAAAACTCAAAAACAGGGACTATGTAACTAACAAAATGTTTTAAATAAAAACATCTCAGAAGTGTAATGGTCAAAAAGGGACTAAATAACTTAGCAAAATTTTAAATATAATTATCTCAGAAACATAATGGATAATAAACCACAGACAGAACTGAAGTTAACGATATTCTGCTGAGGGGAGAAAAATAGTTCTAACTGTAGAATATATTAAAGTCTGTAACATACTACAGCTGATAGTTAATCACAGGTACAGTGAGTGTCAAAAATGGAAAGAGAAGAGGAAACATTAACTTTGGGGAAACACATGATTTTTGCATCTTTTATCTAAAAATACTTCTTCTGGGGTACCAATTAAAAAACATGAAATATTATGGGCTACATCATAACAGTTCTTGACTGCAGTACCTTTTGTCTCTCTGTTTTCACAAAACTGCTGATCATATCTGACATTATAGCTACTTATTTTAACATACATGTTTTCTGTATCCAAGAAAAAAACTATATATTCAATTTTGATTTAATATGCCAGATATTAAGTGAACAAATTCCAATGTCATTTAGAGCCCCATAGGAAACACTTGATAGAAGATTTCAGTATGTTGTTTATTACATAAGTGGTAATTTTTTTATAAATTATCTATGAAAAACTATTATGAAGTGACTTAAGTGAATCAGAAGTAGCTAGAAAGTCCACAGAAAAAAATGAGAAGGAATTTGACATCTGAGAATGTATGCAGTCAAGAATTCAATAAAATAACTTGTTTTCCTTTGGTTAGTGATCTTACTTTTTTTAAAAAAAGAATGACATAATATAATCATGTTGCCTTCCATGACAAGCATGTAGAAAATTTTGTAACTGTGAAAGTGAAGAATGATGAGCAATGGTACAAAGAGGTATAATGAGACATGTTTGTTAATAAAAACATAAAAAATTGGACCATAAAACAAAGAACATGCACAGAGAGAGCTTCTGAAAATCTTTTTGGAGTGTCATTGGAATATGTGAAGTTACATTAACCTGAAAGTAACTGGTAGATTTGGCAGAAGGAGCTAGTTTAAACAAAATAATTAGTACTACTCTATTTTGTGTCCCCTACCACTGCCATGGCCAGCAAGGGACATAGTAAATAAATAAATAAATAAATAAAATTGATAATAATAACAGAAAAGGATTTACAGAGTATATGGTTTAGACTACTATTTGTGTTGCATTGATTTCTGATCCTTTACAGTTCACCATTCCTTTCAAGTTTTCTATGTTACTTAACACAGATATAAAAAACAGATTAATAATAATCTGATTCATGACTTCTTTGTAATTAACAAAACCAGAGGAGAATATGTGATTAATTCTAACAGTGTTTGGTCAAAAAGACACAGGAAGTTTGGTTCAGTTGCCTAAACTTAGTCTTTTTACGCACTCTGGAGGACTCTGTCTAACCTGTCAAGCTGGCATGGGGAAGTTTCAGATATTCTGTGATATCTTAGATAGCACTATAAGTCTACATGAAGGCTACTGAACTGAGCCTTTAGTTGTCATATCCTAAAGCAGACACTACATCTGGTCAGCTGGAAAGATTTTTGGACTCTATTAACTGTACTGTAGTTACATTTGCAATGGTCATCTGGGCTTTATTTATGATGAGATATTGGTATTTTAAAGCTGTTTGATTGAATTGGAAGACACATCTAAATAGGGTCAAATGAATTGCACATCAGAAATGATTATTGTAAGCATCTAGGATAGGTTACAATTACCTAAGCACAGGCATCTGTTCACACTTTGCAAGCACTAGGGCACTTTATAGATACAAAACAGGATCAATGGAGCAAAACATGCTTCTGGAGCAGCAACTGTGGCTGAGGTGTGTTCTTCAGTACCTTTGTATTATTATGAAGACGATAATTTAGGCTCTTTTTTTTTTGACTTTTGACTTTATCAATGACATAGTGGGATCAAGTGCACCCTCAGCAAGTTTGCAGATGACACCAAGCTAAGTGGTGTGGTTGATACAACAGAAGGGAGGGATACCAGCAGTGCGTGATTGCGGCCCAGAAGGCCAATTGTATCTTGGGCTGCATCAACAGAAGTGTGGCCAGCAGGTCGAGGGAGGTGATTGTCCCCCTGTACTCTGCTCTCACGAGGCCCCACTTGGAGTACTGCATCCAGGTCTGGGGACCCCAGCAAAAGAAGGATGTGGGCCTGTTGGAGTGGGTCCAGAGGAGGGCCACAAAGATGACCAGGGGACTGGAGCACTTCTATGAAGAAAGGCTGAGAGAGCTGGGGATGTTCAGCCTGGAAAAGAGAAAATTCCAGGGAGACCTCGCTGTGGCCTTTCAATACTTGAAGAGGGCTTATAAAAAAAGATGGGGAGGGACCCTTTACACAGGCAGATGGTGATAGGACAAGTGGTAATGGTTTTAAACTAAAAGAGGGGAGATTTAGATTGGATGTTAGGAAGAAATTTTACTTTACTAAGAGGGTTGTGAGGCAGTGGGAACAGATTGCCTAGAGAAGTGGTGGATACCCCATCCCTGGAGGTGTTCAAGGCTAGGTTGGATGAGGCTTTGAACATCCTGATCTTGTGGGTGGCATCCTGCCAGGGGGATTGAAACTAGATGGTTTTTAACGTCCCTTCCAACTCAAGCTATTCTACGTTTCTGTGGTTCTATGATTCTGTGATTCTAACCTGAAAAAGAGGACAAGCGCTTACATGCTTGTCATCTGGCCTTTGATGGGAAGCGGTATTAAAAACCTAACAGGATAAATGACATCTTCCCAAACCATCATCCAGTTGTAAATTGCTGTTTAAATCATTGCTGTAAGTAGGATATCAGGAGAGTGACTCCAAACTTCTGAGGTAGCAAGGAGAGATACCACAACCTCCGGTGATAAAGAAAGAAAATTGATCTTGGGGATGAAGTAGGTTGTGGAGTCCAATTTATTTATGTAAATAAAGTATGGGTTACAGTGACATGAAGACTGTACGGTAACGGAAAATATTCTAGAGGCATTCACATTCCTGTGTGTGTAAAACAAGAATGTAAATTAAATAATTCAGTAATGTAAAATGTACATCCTTCCCTTTCACAGTTAATATGTCTCCTTTTGTTCCAGGTTCAAGAAGCACATGAAACCTGTAGAAACTCATGATGTTGAAAGAAGAACCTGGACTCCAAGGTTGTTTTCCTCTTCTTTTTTTTAAATAACAGTATAGTATTTTATTATACATGTGATCAATTTTTGATCTACCAAAAAGAAAACATAAGAAATTCTACATACATTTCATATCAAATAAGCATGAGACCCAACTTGTTACTGTTGTTGATCTTTACTAAAAAAATTATTTCATCTTTCCCCATCTTTTAGTGTTCTTATTACATTAAAGACAGATAGCCACATTAATAATGTGTTTATACTGTTGTTTTTGTTATACATTTCTTGAGCTAAGGTGTATTTTTTTTGTTGTTGTTTCATTTTGTTTTGTTTCTCCCAATATGATTAGTAATTGTCATGATTAATTATGCCCTGTTAGCCTGAAATAATGTCACACAAGTATATATCCATATAAGTTCAACATATTTATTTAATATTGTGGTGGTTTCACACTGATGGGAAGCTAAACTCTGCCACACCACTCTCTCACTCCTCCTTCTCAGAAGGACAAGGGGAGAAAATACAATGAAAAAAGCTCATGGGTCGAGATAAGGACAAGGAGATCATTCATCAGTTATTGTCATGGACAAAAAAGAATCAGTATAAGAGAGATTAATGTAATTTATTGCCAATTAATAACAGTAGACAGCAATGAGAGCTAAAAGCAAACTAAAAACACCTTCCCCCTTTAACCTTCCTCTACTTCCTTCCCCCAGATGGCAGCAGGGAATGAGGTTGCAGTCGGTCCATAACACTTCATCTCTGCTGCTTCTTCTTCCTCACTCTCTTTTGGAGCTCCAGCTTGGGGTCCCTCCCATGGGATGCCGTCCTCCCAGTCTCTGATCCTACATGGTCTTCCCACAGGCTACAGTTCTTCAAGAATTGCTCTGATATGGGTCTGTACCACGAGGTGTAGTCCTTCAGGAACAGACTGCTCCAGCAGCAGTCTCACATGGGCTGCAGCTCCTGCCAGATCACCGGCTTCATCATGGGCTCCTCTCCGTGGGCTGCAGTTCCGGCCTGGAATCTGCTCCTGGGGGGGCTCTCCACTATCTGCAGCATGGAGATCTGCTCCATGTGATACCCCGTAGGCTGCAGGGAGACAGCCTGCTCCACCATGGTCCTCACCATAGGCTTTAGGGGAACTTCTGCTCTAGCGCCTGGAGCACCTTCTCCCCTCCCTTCTTCCACTTCTTGGTGTCTGCAGGGCTGTTTCTGTCTACATTTTCTCACTTCTCATTCTCTGCTGCTCCTGTGCAGCATTTTTTGCTTTTTTAAATATGGTGTCACAGACCTGCAACTAGCGTGACTCATTGGCTCAGCTTTGGCCAGTGGCAGATCTCTTTTGGAGCCAGCTGGAATTGGCTCTTATCTAACATGGGGCAGCTTCTGAACTCTTGTCACAAAGGCCACCCCTGCAGCCCCCTTGCTACCAAAACCTTACCACATAAACCCAATACAAATACTTCAGCTTTATTCAAGAAAGGTTACATTCATAGTGCAAATATGATTGCATTTGGCTTACTGTAAAATACTCAGAATTAAAGATGCTGATTCCTGTTTGTTTTTCTATTCTTGCTATTAGAAACAATATTCAAGTATAATTAATGTATTTTTAAGATCACCTGTCTAGATTTTGTAAGAATTGCCATAACAAATGTTGTTTGATATTTTCCTGGCTTTCTTAATATCCACAGTAAAATATTTACCTTTCTACTGCCAGGAGGATTTCGTATTATGATCATTATTTGTCATGATATCTACTTATTAGGAAAAAGCTATATAAACCTTCCGTTAGCAAAGTAAAACAACAAGATAGGCTTTTTTTTTTTTTTTTTCCTTTGATCAAGTAAGCAAATTCCAGTGAAATAAAGTAAATTCCTAATGTAATATCATTTCAGTTTTACAGATGAGGACTCCTTTGGATGTAAGACAGAGGCTGCACTGTAACCCTGAACTATGTACCTGACAAAAAGTCCTGTTTTTGTTGTTGTTGTTGTTGTTGTTTTGTTTTGGTTTTGTTTGGTTTTGGTTATGTTTTTCCTCAGGAAAAAAAAAACATATATTGAATTTCATGTAAATATGTTACCTATAACAAAGTAACTTATTCTGCCTTCTAGGCATGATACTTATTTCATCTTTAGTCTAGTGAAGTGCAAGAGTCAGTGGAAACTATCAACAGCCAAAACTGCACAAGAGATGTTAAGTGTCTGATACAAACAGACCACTACCTAAAACAGCAGGAAATAATGTGAGCAATGCTAATTCTCTTACAGCTTATCTATCAAGCTCTTACTTCCTCTATGGATTTGTCTAGGCTAGACTTTTAAAACTTTTTCACATTAAGTTAATTGATTGCCAATTAGCTTAAGTTAAATAATAAAGCTGTAAATGTTGGTCTAGGCACTTTGCAAACATTTGTTCTACTGGCATTTTTGTTATTTTTTCCCCAGGATTATGAGAGAGACCTGATTTTAGTAACAAACAAAATAAAAATGTGTCACTGTTTACTGGTTCAGTCATTCAATATTTACATCCTTGATGTAAATATCAGTCCAGTCCTGGGATTCCATTTAGTGTGTCTTTCCTAACTGCATTAATTTTCTCCAGAAGATTTTTTTCAGGACTGGAATACATGTTTAATAGTAAACTCTAATGTTTGGAGCTATAATTTTACATCACTAACTTTGGATTTTATTCTGAGAAATTTTCATTAGAGGAAATCTGAATGAGCACTTTAGGGTGTTTTATTGTCTTCAGTTCTAAGAGTTAGAACTCAATAAAGAGAGTTAGATATTGGATTACTTAGAAATGCACTGAATAGTTTTGAATGAGACTTGACTCAGGTGAGGAATTTAGGAAGCTGAATTAGTTCTCAATGTTCCACATAGTCCCCATCACAAGATAAGTTCCTCAGAGCGTATAGCAAGTAAAATTCTTATTTTTATTTATTTATTTTAGCATACTTATTTTTATTTATTCATTAATGAGTTGCTTATGGATATATTAATTANCAATGAACATATGTGCAATTATGTGGTAAAGGTCACTTAAATACACTGTTGGGATAAGAACACGTCTTCCAGAAAGACTTTTTAACGGACTGCAAGGTTCTGTCCCTTTCAGAGATCTCACAGATTCAGCAGGAAGTTAAGATGCACAACATAGACATCTGAGAGGTGGGTAACACAAGATGGGACCACGAGATGATATCCACAATCAGTTTTCAATATAGAGACATAAAAATACTTTGTATGGGAGGATTGGAACAGGCAACAATAAATTGTTATTCTTTGAAAGCAAACTAACAAATGGTAATTCAATAGCTCAGGGGTAAATGGGGAATGAGCAAGCTATTAAATATGTATTTGTTATCTGCTGAGCAAGAAACACCCACAATAACTTAATTAACCACTTACAATGCATAACTGGGTATTTTTTTAGAGTGATATCTCATTCAGCTGGTAAACTTGAAATACTCTGGTCTGTGGCATAATTACGTTGGGCAGCATTTTAAAACTCTTTATCATGACACTGAAGTCTTTTAACAGACTGCTCTTGACTGTGAAATACTTAATTCAGGTAATTCTCTTTTTGTAACAGTCATGGTATTATGGGCAGTAGGTAGTATTACTGAAGAGTAATACTCTCCCTGCAGAGCTGTTACAGTTTCTCTTGCAATTTTATTACTAAAATGTAAACAGTAGGGAAGCCATAATGAAAAAAATATAAAGTACAGAAAAAAATATTCCATAACTGAATATATTTTAGCAACCATTAAATCATTTCTAACATGCAGAACTGCTGAATTTATGTAGTAAAAGTGACATATATTTTAGTTCAAATTATGATTTGCTTAATAGTAATAGTTTTTTTTTTTTTTTTCTTTGTTATTATGCTCCTCAACTTTTCTTGTGTATTACTCAGTCACAGCAATATTTGTGAAGGAATGGCTTACTTTGAATAGGTCAGAAGGCTAGATTTCTGATTAGATCTCCATGTAATTTCAAGGGCATATGTAACGTTGGAGTCCTTGGCTCCATCAGGGTCCTCTGACCTATATGGAGCACTATTTCTGCAATAAATCTGAGAAAAATAGCTTCCAAGACTAGTAAAGTTAATCTCACAGGCCCTGATTCTCCAGCACATTCCTTAAAGCTCAAGCTTAGTACCATCAGGAAATCTTTATATAGATGTTACTTTTCTAATTTTTTTGATTTTATAGAATTGGTATCTAACTGAGGATGTTAGAAGAGTCAACCATTTGATATATTCTAGGATGTATAATAGCATTGCTGAAAATTTTTAGTTTTTTAATATTCTGGAAGGTAGAAATTTCTGCAGTTCTCTCAGATTGGTAGCAATATAGTAGTTTATGTTTACCAGACTTTTGTTTTAAATTTTTTTTCTTAAGTAGATGGAAAGAAGGAATGAAGATTTCATTAAGAAATTGTTCTTCATGAAGGAGTCCAAGAGGTGATACTGCTGTCTTGACAAAGATCTTTGAGATCCATTTATGAACAACTGAGTGTGTGACTACCTTCCTTTATTGCTGAAGAGCAGGGTGTTTTTTTCCCCACCCTGTCAAGGTATATATTCCATATGTGGAATAGGTCTCTGAAAGACAAAAAAGGCATATTAAGCTTTAAAGTAAGTTTGGNCAGTTTATGAACAAAGTAGAAAAATGCAGGAGATGTTATATACTCTACATACCTCTAGGCCAGACAAACCAAATTGTTACGAGCATCAGATAAGCCACTTACCATATAAAAACAGAAAAAAAAAAAAAAAACCAACTCTTCCTTTAATATAGGACTACGGAAGTACAAAGCTGTTTATTAAATTACAGCTTATAAATGGTTTGTCTTTTCTGAAAAATGTGCTACAGCACTTGTTTATTGAAATGATGTTATTTTCAAAGCAGCATGTAGATAGGGAAGTTTTTCAAGAGCTTTTCAAGCTCTTTTGTAGTGACTAATATGGTGGCATCTGAGTGCTTTAAAGTGAAATTAAATTATGCCTCTCCACATTAACTAAGATTTTGCAAACAATTCAGACAGGATTCAATAAAGTCAATGCATTATGGATGAATAATTAAAAACACTATTCCCATGTGATTTTTAACACGCTGTTAAGAAAACCCCTTTTTAAAGTATGACATTTGAGAGAGCTAGTGTGAGACTGATGACCTTGAGAGGGATAACTGCTTTAAAATAATGATTATGCTATATTTGTGATGCAGTCCATGTATTTTACAACTTTCCCATTAGATAGCCAAGAATACTAATATTTCTGTAGAACAAGATATTTTTGCCTTCTTCTAACTTTCAACCTTTGGCCAGGAGAAACAATGGGACTTAACAAAATTATATCTGCTGCCTATTTAATCTTCTATACAATTTTCTGTGTGTGCTGTTGCCTGCTGTTAATACCCATTTTCTATTATTTTTCCTATTCTTTTAGTAGCATTGGACAAACAGTGCTAGGTAGTATACATAAATCTAGAGTATGTAATGCTTCTGCCAGCCTTAAAAGCTCACCTAGGTTTCTCACAATCTGGTCATAATCGGGAAGGAAAAATTTAATGTTTAGAAAACTGGTGATTTTTGTTTGATCTTGAGATAATTTCATACGGAACTTTGCAATCTGCTGTTGGTGGTATACTTTCAAAGAACGTTATGTTTCATAATGCATATTTTGTTTGTAATATGGGCAACACATTGAAATTTTCCACTTTTAGTGGATGACAGAATTCAACAGAAAACTCTTTCTGTAAGAATACTAACTTAAAATAGACAAACCAGCAGGAAATACTGGGTAGTTTTCAAATTTCAATGCAGTAAACAATTCTTTACTTGCATTTTTTGCTTTATTGGTTAATTCTCTTTATTTGTTTTATTTTAAAACTCATTTTATTTTAAAATTTATTTTAAAACTCATTTTATTTTAAAATTTATTTTAAAATATTTTTTTCTTAAGTAGATGGAAAGAAGGAATGAAGATTTCATTAAGAAATTGTTCTTCATGAAGGAGTCCAAGAGGTGATACTGCTGTCTTGACAAAGATCTTTGAGATCCATTTATGAACAACTGAGTGTGTGACTACCTTCCTTTATTGCTGAAGAGCAGGGTGTTTTTTTCCCCACCCTGTCAAGGTATATATTCCATATGTGGAATAGGTCTCTGAAAGACAAAAAAGGCATATTAAGCTTTAAAGTAAGTTTGGTAATAACCACTAGTATTGCTATGAATAATAGATACTAACAATAGATTTTAATAACAAGTAGTTAACAAGGATTTACATTTACATATATCTGCAACTATATCTTCTCACAGATCATTATTTCTACAAAGTGATTTGTTTAATGATCCTAGAACAAAGCTGTATGTGTAGTTATGGTATCAGAAAACTGCAGTTTGAAACTCTTGCAGAAAAAAACAGGCAAACAGGGGACCCTAGATTGTAAGCGCAAAGTGATGGCAGACGCCTGGGGAGTGGAAGCACTGAAAAGTAGCATAACCTTACATGGTTACCCAAGTCATAGATGGTCAGTCAGCGGTCACTACAGGAATACCAGCTTATGGCTTCCAACTTGGAATTTACACACCAATAATTAAGAGAACATAAGAGTGCTGCATTTTCAAATGTACAAAAATGACCCAACATAGACCCAAAGGTGAAGAGGAAAACCCTTTACTTCCAACTTCAGCCTCTTCCTGCCCAAGAACTCATGTTGCATACATAATCTTGCTGTATCAAAAGTGAGTGTACCCTTTCTTCTTAGTTTGACTAATATTTAACATCCAATAATAACCACCCAAAGTATTTAATCAGCACACAAAAGCATTAAAGAGTTAGAGCTGTAGCATATAATCTTCCTGTTATCTACCCCTTCCTTGTTGCATTATGTTCCCCTTTTCAATGTTCCTCTGAGTCCTAATGTTGAACCTTCAGTTTCTCTCAGGAAAGAGGCCCTGTTACAACAAGCTGTCAGTGATGTGTAGTCCCAGCTGGATGGAGCCCAAGGGCTCCTGGGGACCCCAAGGGGCCCAGAGGGGCAGTAAGTTGCTTCCCAGCCTATCTGTTTCCCAATCTCCATTGCTGCAAAGGGGTCTTACTTTCCAAGGGCAGGAATTTGCATTTATCCTTGTTGAATTTCATGAGGTTCCTGTTGGCCCATTCCTCCAGTCTGTGTATGTCTCTCTGAGTGGCTGCAATGACCAGTATATCTGCTGGTCCCCCTCACAATTTGGTATTATCTGCAAACTTGATCAAAGTGCACTCTGTCTTCTTCTCCAGGTCAATGATAAAGATGTTGAACACAACAAGTTCTAGGCTAGACTTAAACTATACTCCTCTTTTTACTGTAGTCTATGTAGAGTGAACTTATTAGCCACTATCATCAGAGTCTCATTATTCAAGCCATTTTTTACCCATCTGGTTGTTCACCCATACAGACGATAAAGTTCTAAATTCGATAACAGAGTATTGTGGGAGACAGTGTTGCAAAAATCAAGGTCATAGTCATTAATATCGATGTAGCTAATGGCATTATTTTCAATACCCAATGAGGCCTACTTAGCAATCCCTAAAAATGCTATAAAATCAGCGCATACAATGAAGGTATGTCGCTGTTTGGTATACTTGAAAAAAATACTGGAAGAGATTAATTGCTTTGACTGGGTAATATAGATAAAAAATAATTTGTTTTTTGAGGTAAAGTTACAAACTCTTTTTTTTTTTTCTTCCAATAAAAAGGGTACTGAAACTAATATAGCTAAGTTGTGCAGCAGAGTTAATAGAACACTGCAGTTGTAGTATGTATTTCAGGGTTTTGTTTGAGCCAAGACCCTTTAATTAGGTTTAGTTTCCTACAAGGGGAAGAAAATATTTTTAAATGATATTCTGTCAGAATGTGCAGCGTATTTGTTTGTTTGTTTATTTATTTATTTATTTAGTGAAATTGAGTTGATCCTACTGAAAATTCATCTGGAAAACATACACAACAAAAGGTCTCTGGAAGTGTCAAATAAGGACATTTTGGCATCATTGCATACATATTTCTATTGATATTAATATGGTTTTTTTTTAATTATTTCTTTACATTTAATACAATTATTTAGAAAAAGAAATACCACACCAGGTTACAAAGAAGCCTATTTTGTATGTGGTTAAAGGGACTCCCACTTGCTAACATTGTCACTATGCAAAAAGAACCAAAGTCTTTGAGCCAAAGACAGAAATCAGAAACAAGAGAGTGCCATGATTCTCTAAACTTGTGGGTAGAGCATATGGGAAAAAGAAAGAAAAAAAAAAAAAAAAGGAGAAAAAAAAAGAGGGAAAAATCTATTTGTAGCTAGAGTTCTCCTAGGGTGGTGGTTTTTTTTTTGTGTTTTTTTGGGTGTTTTTTTTTTTTTTTTTGTTGTGTCTGTGTTGCTATGGCCAGGACCCTGAACTCTGTCCATTCATATCAGTTCCTTACACATTAGGCTACACAGTCATCCCTTGGTGTTCTTTTTTTCCTCTTTTTTCTTCCCAACATAGGAAATTGCAATAGTAGCAGTAGTAGTATACGATAGAATAATTATAAAGAGAGAGATGAAAAATTACCATCTTCACACCACACTCTTCCCAAATAACATACTCAGTAACCTATTAGTTAAGGCACCTCACTTTTGACCTGTTACATGAGTGGACACTGAATCTGTACCTCATATATTTTGAAAGCACTTTAACCTTAAGGCTGTTGCATTCCAGAATGACACAGTAAGAAGATGGAGGTAATTACAATGTCATTTTGTGGAGAAATGAATCTTTTCAGGTGACTTCAAGTATAACTCGAGAAAGCCTTCCTGATTAAGCTCTTCAGTGGCTTAACATTTAATTGCTGCATCCAAAGAAAGTATTAGAATAAGATGCTAAATGACTTAGCATTATCAAAATGAGGCAAATCAGGGTATGTACAGACAGAGCTATAAGTGTCTGCAGAAAACTCAGCTGCAAAAGAGATTTAACAGGCAACACTATATTTTGGCCATGGTTTTTTTTCAGTTGTCGCTTAGATCTATGATATAACTGTACAGCTAATAAAAGAGGCATACATATTGCTAAGTGCTCAAATGGTACCACTTCACACCCACTATAAGCAGGGCTAACCCCACTGTATAAAACCTAGCTTGGAGAGAGGTAGTTGGCAAGATTCAGAACAGAGCCAGGGAACACACTAAGAAGGAAGTTGATCAGACAAGTGGGATCCAATGCTTGAATATTCTTTCTCCTTTCTTTTAACAGTGCAGATATACCCGTCAATATCTAAATTATGTATTAGTGTGCATGGGGGGGTGGGGAGTGGATTTGTATCTACCCCAAAGACTTACTTCTCCACCACCCTGTGTAACTCATAAGTCATGAGCTTTACATCAGATTTTGGTCTACTCCAACTTTCCCTGAAGAAATTGATTGTTTGGTTACTAGTGCAGTGGATTGTTCTTTCAGCTTTAAATTCACTTTGTTCTGGTCTTAGCACACTGGCTATAGTTACATGAAACAAAGTTTCTTGGGACTACACAGTCAAAAAAATTTCACCAGATTTAGACCTGGGAAGCAGGGGTCAGGCGGTGCGGGGGGTGTAATTGATTAATATCATAACTTTGGTGTATGAGGCACGTTAATCAGCAAGTTCTTTTCATACTGTCATACATTCCTATGAAAAAGTGGGATGAAGCATAGATATTCTCGTTCAGTCAAACTTTCTACATCTGTAAATACTTATGTAGGATGCAATGTGGTGGATTTTTAGCCCCCAAATGTCTAGTATATAAAATAAATGCCTGTTTAGTCAGTAGTTTTCCTTTCTTTTGTTCTCTTATGGTGATTCATATGCCTTTTAATGCTTGAAGCACAGGAATAAACAAATATTTTGCAGTTCTTTTTTTTTTTTTCTCTCTCGGAGTCACAGTTATAGTAATTCTCTTTCCTTAAAGAACATATACAAAGACATGTATCACTAAATTTCCTAGTAATCCCCACAGAGTCTGTTAGTATTTGCACATAAAAGAAAACACTAGAAAGGCTGTGGAATCTCCATCCTTGGAGATATTCAAAACCCGCCTGGGCATGTGGGATCCAGGACAGTCTTCACTAGCTGATCCTGCTTGAGGATGTGTTTGGACTAGAGGATCTTAAGAGGTCTCTTCCAACCTCAGTGTTTCTGTGGTTCTGTGACACCCTACAGAAAATTCTGCAGCAGCTTAGAACTTTTATAATCTCTGTCATCTTCAAAGCCATGTTTCAGATATGACATAATTGATCCTCATGACAATCTTCGCATAGAAGTAAATAAATTTCAATTTTACAGAAAAAGGGTGGGACCTTCCTTGGTCTAAAACAGAATCTGTCACAGAAATAAGAACAGTTTTTTCTCCCATATTTCATCTTATCTGTGTTCAAATGCAGATACACCTAATTTTGTTGTTTTCCTCCATTGAACCTTTGGTTTATAGATCGAATAATGACTATGATACTACTACAGATCATTTGACAGCTTCTGTTGAAAGATGAAGAGAAAGAGCATCTAGGAACATAAGAAGTAACACAGATATGCTTATAACTCAGTTTCTTGTCTCTCAGAAGCCATTAACAGACAAAAATGCAGAAAACACTAAAAAGAAAGATGCCCTTTAATTTATACAGTGATTTTCAAACTCACTCTGTATTTACTTTTTACTAATATTACTATATTACTATCAATTCAAATATATTATTTGCATTTTTTTTTATCCAATTTGATACATGTTACTCAAATTATACTCAAATTTGCAGTTGTGGCCTGAATTCATCCCAAGTAGCTCTGAGACCCTAAACACAATGGCTAAGAAGGTAAGACAGTTGGATCCATTCATAGGAGATTTAAAATCATGTCTGAAGGTTTCTTATCTGTTGTTTCATGATTATAAGAAAATCATAGGGCAGCTGTAATTTTAACTTAAACTTAAAACACTAAACATGAAACATTAAACACTTAACATGAACATGAACATGAACCAACAATGTGCCATTATAGAAATAACCCCAACGGTATCCTGGGCTGCATTAGGAGGACTGTTGACAGTAGGTTGAGGGAGATGATCCTTCCCCTCTACTCAGCACTGGTGAGACACACCTGGAGTACTGGGTCCAGTTCTGGGCTCTGTAGTACAAGAGAGACATTGAGCTGTTGGAGAGGGTCCAGCAAAAAGCCACAAAGATGATTAAGGGACTGGAGCATCTCTATATGAGGAAAGGCTGAGAGAGCTGATACTTTTTTGCCTAAGAGAAGGCTCAGAGGGAGGATCTCATCAATATGTACAAATATCTGAAGGGAGAGATTAAAGAAAATGGATCCAGGCTCAGTTCAGTCCACATTTTCTGAATGAAAACCAAGCAGTAAAAATGATAGTTCACTTAGCCCTGATTATTTAATTTAAAAAAAAATATATATATATAAAGTTCAACAAGCTGTTAATGAAGTCCTAGACAAGGTTCTAAAGCAGTGTGTGGAATCACAGCTGAGCTTCCTTAACAAAACCTCTGGTTCTATGGGGGGAGTCATGAAGTAACTTTAGACATCTAAGAAAATTCAGAAAATTTTAGACATCTAAGAAAATTCAGTTGCTTAGATGGAGTCTTCTACTGTGATTTGAAAAGTCTTAAAGTATCCAGCACTGTAATTTGGTGTTATGAGCATTTCTACCTTCCTTTTAGGTGTCTTCTGTGCTCTAACAATACTAAATCTCCTGTCATTAAATTCATTTGTTCTAGTTAAGCCCTAAATTTCAGTACTTCAGTATGTAAGGCCTTTTGGAAAATAAAGTGTATTTTGAATAACATCTGCATCACTCATTCATCAGTTGCCTCAGCAGCTCATATTTTTTTACTATAATTTTAGTGGAGTCTACTAGATTTTGAAAGCAGTCCTTTATTATTACTCACATCCCCACCCCTACTCCCACCCTCTTCATTTGTTTAATTGAACTTATTATTAAAGATTCATTGCCTTTTTTTAGCTGATATATATATTAGAAAATGAGCATTATGAGCTTTTTTTTTTTTTTTTTCCCAATGAAATTGTGAAAATCAAGAGCCTTTCCAAACCAGGATGCAAGCTAAACTTGTCAGTGAGTTTTCCCTGTATTTTGAAGCAAGATCTAGGCATGGAGTACTTTGCACTCTGACTACTACAGAAAGTAAACTCAGACATGGTGGATGGAAGAGCCCCATGACACCTTCTGACAGGTCTCTCCTCTATTGTTAAAGACAGTGGTGTGCACTTCAGAGTGAACCAGTGGAACACTTTACATAGACAAGTATTTGTGCCTTTGTGCCTTCTTCTACACATTACCTCTAAGCACTGGAGAGCTTCTTGGTTCAAAATCTGTGCAAAGTGTGCATTTGCATTATTCTTCATGAAAGCTGCAAGTAGGTTCAGCTTTTTTTTTTTTTTTTTTTCCAGAGGATGATATTTGTACTTGAAGATCCCCAGAAGATAAATGTTTTATCAACAAGTTTTAAACACCATTTTCCCAGTAAGGTTGAGCATAGTAAGAATACACAAAGAAAACAAGACTCGTTTTCTGAATCAATTTCTGTGCTTGTCATAAATGACCGCAAAGAGATGTGTCCATGTATATATTTGGGTTGTAAGCTGTAAGAAATAAAACAATTGTGAAAGAGTCAAATTGCTATAAATACTTATATATATATTCATATATTCAATGTAATTGGATGTCCAGTGGTATCTGGACATTATTCTCATCCTAAACCCAGAACACAGCACCATACCAGCTACTAGGAAGAAAATTAACTCTACCCCAGCAGAAATGAGGACAACCTCA
>VXAL01003463.1:798-46277 GCA_013399475.1 Chauna torquata
TAGGAGCAGGGGCTCAACCTACTGTTATCAAGGGGTTAAAATCTTTTCATTGAACATGTTTGTGAAGAACCGCTGGTAACTGTAGTACAGCTTTTTTTCTTTCCAGTTCACTAGTCAAATGTATGTTAGATTTATTATTGCAAAAGTATAAACCATAGAAAATTTGACAAGATAGATGTGTAAATTATCACTTTGACAGAACTAATGATGCACTCCAAGCACCTTCTGTTTTCCAGCACTTGGTGAGTGACTTCATTAAATATGCAACGACTGTTTGGTGCTGCTCAGACAGTAGTTTAGTTCCTTGTGGAATTGCGTTATTACTGGAGGTGTAAAAGAGGCAGGCATGCTAGCTGTTGGGCATCCTGCTGTGATTCTAATGTGCTCCATCTTGTTGGAGCAGTTGTTTGCAGTCTTTTCAGGACAATTACATCCATAACCACAGGACACATTCACTGAAACTATATTACAGATAACGGTTGAGAATGGTAATGACTGTTCTTCAGCTGCTTGTGTACAAGCAAGTGTGAGTGACTTGAGGTGATGGTCAAACCACATCCGTGTCGGTTTTTTTTGTTGTTTTTGTTTTTTGTTGTTTGTTTGTTTTTGTGATGGTANTGTGATGGTATTAAAGTATTCCCAGATAAAATTCAACTGCATTAGCTTGCTCAGTCAGATTGTAGCGATGGTATATTTACAGATGGGGATTTTTTTTTGAGCTGAGCTGCAAAATACATCCACAGTTCCTACTGCATGAAAAATGCTTATGTCCTTCAGTTATGATCTTTGCTCTTGACATGTACGCTGGTAATAGTTGTTTCCTACTAAACTGCAAATTTCATTCTTTCTCACGTTATTTGCTTTTTCAGTTGGCATTGTAACTAGCTCATTCCTTAAGGTATAAACAAATATACTCTGTTCTCCAGAGGTGTCCCTGTAATTTATTATTCTGATGACAGTTTGATGGTTACCCTGAGAACAGGGCACAAAAGATGGCTTGAATTTAGTTTCAGATACTCTTAAAGCATCTGCCTCTCAAACCTTTACTATATCACATCATATTGACAAATGGATTGTGGTTTAGGCTGACAAGCTAAATGCTATACGGTGTTTAATGAAAGAATGGCCTTTATTTTACATGATCTGTTAAATCAGAGTTGATGACTTGGTTAATTAGTATATGAACACTTGGCCATTTAACAGGACTATTGTGAGAGTTTAGTGAAATGAGTTCTTAAACGGCTAGTGTTTCAGCTTTGCTTTGTGATTGGTATATGTTGTGAATATCCATTTCACACAAAAGCATATTTTTCATGTTAATAGCATGTACAAGTACCAGCCTGTGTAGAAGTTTTTGAACAAAATAAGATATTCTGTTGATTAGAAATTAGGCTTTAAGCCTTCTTTTCAGAAAATAATTTTTGGTTATTTAAACCGATATTATTTTGGTTTTGATTCTTGAGCACATTCTTACTCTAAAGCAGTTGAGAGCCATGGGGGTTCTGCTTTTTAGTAATCTCTTCTTTGGTTTCCTACTTCAAAAGATGAGTTTGGTAGCTTTTTAAAACTTACTACCAAGTCGCTATTTTAATAGAACATGTGATTTCAGCCTGAGCTTCATCTATATTTCATAGTTTCTAAAGAAAGTAGACAGTGTGGAACACAGTCTTCCTCTGGGAGTATGCTGAGCTTAATGAGCTTGATAGTCTGGTGGGCTCAATAAATCAAATAAAGCAAAACATTTCTCATTTTTGAATAAAAGCATTTATCATACAGTGTTTATTCATTCATGGTCACAAGATTGATTGGCTCCTAGAATCCTGCCGTATATTGAAACACTTTGTTTTTGTTTTTCCAGTAGGCAAACTACGGAAGCGCTGGATGAAGGAGAGCATCTCTGATGTTGGCCTGGGAATGCTGAGATCTATTAAAGAATATGTGGACCCCAATAACATATTTGGAAACAAGAATCTTTTATAAAGCCTTGCACAATATGATGTACTAAAACTTCTTCAAAATTACTGTTGAAATTCCTCCACTTTCGTTGTACTGATATCCCAGTAATCAAATATAACATAGCCTAAACTTTAAAGCTAGTATCTTAACATTGATTTTGCCAACCCCTCCCCCCAATAAAGTGTAAACATTATTGTTAATGTTTATGGATTTTTACTTATAATGCTCTTAAACTCTTAAACAACCCCCTGGGCACAAAGTATGTTACCAACTAGGAAATGCAAATTTGGTTTTCCAAGTTTGGTTAGGCAACACAGCTGACAGTATTTTCAATGCTGGATACAGCCAGCTGTTTCTTACTAAAGCATCCCCTGCAAGGAGAACAAAGACTGACAACAGTGTTTTCTACAGAGGCAGCTGCTCAACCCAGGCTCTTGCTAAAGGAAAGCTGCTAGGAGACAGATGAGATTGCACCAAGGAGTACTTCTCTTTGCTGAAGGATTAGGTATGTAACTGACTTGTAACCAGCAAATACTTAAAGCACAAATGTAGGTTTTGATCAAAAAGGACAATGGAAGTCAAACTGCTTCTAAAAACTCAGTAGTCTCCCACCTTAATACTATCGGAAAATTGTAAACAATTGAGCTGTTCTGAGTTGTATTTGCATTGCTGGGATAATCTTAATTAATTGTAGGTCGGTCACCATAAGTTTTGTACAATGGACATTTCTCACTGTATGTTGAAAACAGGTTTGTAACAAAACTTTGCCTTCATCTGTACTACAGTCCTAGTGTGTATGGTTTTGCTCCTGTTTTTGTTTGTTTTGCAGAGATGCAAAATATCTTTTTCAGTAAAAAAGAAAAAATTTTGGCTCTTCGAGTGAAACTGCCCAGCACTGTCTTTTGAAACAGTCTCAACAGTTTAATAAAACTTGAGTGGACAACATACTGTCATCCTAAAAGTGAGGTTTCCCTTTTTAGTTTTGTACAGTTTCCTATGGCCTTTATGAATCATTTATCTACTTCACTAGTAGCCACAACTATAATTGTCCATTTAACTTTAAGAAGATGAAATATTTTCTTGATCAGTACAGTATGTGAGTAAGCATTTTTACATTGAAACTTGAGTCTTAATCAGTAAAACAAACTAAGTATTTGTCAATACTCATGATCCATTTTTAAGGTGGGTTCTTTTCTTAAAGCCAAGTTATCAAACTTTTTGATAATTAATGTATATGATCCCATAGGATAGAGGGGGAAAAAAAAACAGCCTATCCTTTGAGGACATGATGTCTCTCTAGCCAACTGCTTCACAGCTCTATAGTGTCAGTTTGGACACCTTTTGTATTAGTATTGCCCTTAATGAGGAGAGAAAGATAAAATTGCATTTTTGTTTTTTAAACTATTTTAGGATACTGTCTAATTAGTTCTCAGTTTTGGTAATACACCAAAAAGAGTATAAAATGCTCAAAATACTGCGTATCAGACAAAACTTTGAACTTGTTTGAAGATTAATTTCAATTCTGTAGTTAAAATGATCAAAAAAATCATGAATACTCAAACTACCACTTTAAAATGCATGCTGTCAAGGTACTAAAGGAAAACTTTTTATGATCTACGGGTCATAAAATAGGATGTTAATGTGATATTTGTAAAGCAGCTAGATTTATTTCTAATGGCCTTTGTTTCACAACATTTCAGCACAATCTAGTCTTCTGTGTTTTTGTTCTTGGCCCACAGAGTTCATATTTCAGCAGCAACCAAAACAATAGGTGTAGTCAGTTTTAGGAAACTACTTTTCACACTGTGGTTAAGTGTTCCTTAATTGATGTGTACTCAACAGTGTCTCAGCGAAGTGAATATATACATGTTTATGCAGGAGAACTCCTCATCTCGCGTGCTACACGATGGTTAGTTGGCCACAGCTGGAATCTTGCCAATGACTAGTATCACTCTCAAATAGAAACCTTTCTAGGAGTTGGTAAATATGAAGGGTGTTTTCTTATGTGCCTCTATGAAAGTATTTGTCTAACTATGAATAATCAATTTTGAAGGAAAGTATGTGAAGCCTTTTTGCAGAATGACAGCACAAACATAACTAGAACGAGTCATTACAGCTCAGTAGTACCTGTCTTAAGATTTTGACTTGAAGTACTACACAACTCTACAATTTCCTCCTTAACTCACAACTTTCTGACTATGGCTTCCCCGTCCCTTGTTTTATTGAAGTTACACAGGCAAAACCTCTTTATGCTTTCTATTTCCAACCTTTAAATAGCCACTGGCTGCTGAAGTGATTTAAAATGCAGTAAAGATTTTTACTGCGCATCAATTGTCCTACGGGAAGGTGAAATAACAGGTTATGAGGGTCCCAAAGCTATGTCACTGCATAGCTCTGAGGAGAAGATTAACTGCAACTCTAACGGATATTTTTTCTAATGGCCACCTTATAGCTGTCTTCCTAAATATTTTTTCTGTCTTAGAAACTGGTCTGAGCTTAGTGAAATCACAGTTGGACTGCATGTATTACTGATGGTCTTTAATTCTTTCACATTTAAATTCCTAATGAAAATAGGGAAGTGTAATGCAAGGTCAAGAGCCCAGTTAAAAGAAATCTTTCCTCTTTTCGTACTAAAAGTCTTACACCACTCCTTTTCCTTCTTTAGTCTCTGCTTTCTTTACAAAGACTTAGTTTCCCGTAGCTGCAGCCTGTTCTGAGTTGGAACTTGATCCATGCAGATCAGAAGTGTATCTTGGCATATCACTTCTTCATTTGGTTGACTATTTTGGCTATGTGTAAGTTATATGCAGTTTTAATTAAGATTGTCATGACTTTCTATTACGCAGCTTCTCTTCTCTTGGAAGGAAGAAGGGTGCAGAGTGAGTATAGCTTCACTACTAAATGTATTTATGTTGGAGAGAGCTTTCTAAAAGTTTTGAGGGGAACGTCATAGAAGAAAATCCATTAGTAATTGCCACAGGGTCTACATCTTAGTCAAAGAAAAACATGTCTCTTCTTGACATTACTTAAAGTATAGTGGTTGCATTAGAGATGTAATCTTTGCCTTACAGCTGGGAACAGAGGTCAGGCCAAAGAGTTCTTCCATACCGATGCTAACTAACTGAAACCAACTTCAAAGGCAGGGACATCAGCACTGAAATCCAAAACACACGAGTCATTTCTCAGTCTTGGAAATGTATGTTTATCAAGGTTGTAATTCAACTTTCTGCAAATAAAGCCAAACAGTGTTTGTCATTTTAGTGCAAGATTAACTGTAAAACTTTCAGTTGTAATGTTAAGAGATTATAGAACCTTATATTATTAATAAAAGGAAAATGGGCCTAAACCAGTACGTGTTTTTCTGCTGAAGCTAAACATGTATATTCCCCAAACTTGTCATCTTTGGTTCATTTTAAGTTGGTTGTAAACCCTTACCTAAGGAATACTATAAGGAGGTTTGGGCACTAGCAGAGAGAAATGAGACTTAATTTGTAAATGTATGCTAACAGAAGCTCTGCCTTTGTGTCCCATGTAATGCAAAATAGGCATATGAGAGGATTTCAGTGAAGGAAGGGTAAAACAACACTTGAACACCTTAGCCTACTTGGTTCAGAAATTTCTCTTCCTTGTTTTTTCCTGTTTGGGCAACAAAGCCACCTTCCACTGCTCTGTCAATATAATACAGGAGCATACCTTGTCTTACCTTACCTGTTGTGTTAAACTATTGCAATAGGTATTTAGCTTCCTGCTGTTGTGTGCACATCTGATTTAAAAACTACTTGGTAAAGGTCCTGGAATCTGTTTGAAAGTGCTGTGCCTACAGATGCACGCATGTGAGCAGAAGAGGTATTTCTCAGTTATATGCATTGTTGCTATAAAGCTTTTATGCTCTTTAAGCTGGCATGGCTGGAATTACATCTTGCTTGAAAGATCTGTTGAGTTGTCGTGTGCTAATGCAGTTTCTTCAATGCGTATTATTCAAAAACTGCAAGACTCATAGTATGCAGGGGACAGGAGTTTTAATAACGTTATTTCATTTGTAGAACTATAAAAATTTCTCAATATTATCCAAAATTTCCTGTGTCCTTGCTCACAAGAAGGGGAAAACTACTTGTCATGAAAGTATTTTTATTCGTATGTTTCCCTCCTATTAGCAGCATAAAAATGCGATGTTTCTTATTTAGGTCTAGATAGACCTGATATGAAGGAGATCTTTGATCGTATACTTGTCTCAGGATGACAGCCAGATCCTGTCAGTGGTCTCTTCATTTAAAATAAATTTTATAAAAGTTGTACCTGAACTGGCAGCTGTGTACGTATTAAAGGCTCGCTGTTCATGGTTTTGTAGTCCCACCACTGACTCTCAGTTCCATGTTACTGTTAGGGAAAGACATCCGTTTCTGTTATGCTCTTCATGCAGAGCAGAATTGGCAGATGATTACTCTGTTCGTATTCAGCTTTAAGGTTTGATGTGGTGGTCAAAGATAATTTTCAAAAATGTTTGCCATACTGTTTCTTAAAAATACCAATGCTGTCAGTTTGAAATTAACAACTCTGTTTCAAAAGTATTTGGGATACAATATTTTAAATCTTACTTGCAGTATTTACTAGTGCAAGTTGCAATAATAGGTATCTCTGCTGAAATGCTGTGACATTTCACTTACGAATTTGGGGGGGGGGAGATTTGGAAAAACAAAGCACTGAAGTTTTTTTATGGGAAACTTTATGAATGTTTCATTTTGATTCAGAATAAAGCTAAATTTGTTTTAATTGACAGTTCAGAAACTCCAGTATGATATTCCTATTTGAGGAGCATTCAGTCTATTTCTACTTTCACGGTGAAAGTGTGGGGACGTGACAGCTTTTAAATTAATGTATTTATTGTAGTGCTTTAAAATATCTCATAGCAACCTTCTGAAGGATAAAATAGAAGTGCTGGTCACAGCAATGAAGCTGTGTGTACGCAAAAAGATGACAGACAAAACCCTATGATGTACCTAATCACGTAAGGTATAAGCTGCTGCTGCTTCGAGAACTTCAAATTGGAAAATTAGTGAAAGATGTTTTTATTTAAGATTCATTTTAAAATTAACTTATTTTCTGATGATGAAGAATGTCAAATGACTTTCAAAACTTTCCAGTTCTGTTGAATATCACGTGGCTTGCTGCTACAAAGTAAAATATGAAATGGACAGACTCAAGACAGGGTCTTGATAAAAGTATTCCAGTTCCAGGCTACTGGAAGGGCTTGGGTCTGTTGCCATGGATGACACACTGAGCATATGGACATCTGGTGTTGCTATTGCACCAGTCAGTGCTAGTTCAGCAAAGTAAATGTTCAAAGCAGTTTGAAGACAGTGAATGGCATTGATGTTATGTACTCAAGTGAAGTTCAGCAAATACTGAAAACATAAAAACTTGATTTGGATAGATTTGTGCACAGGCAGGACAATTTGACTAATTTAATTACTCATAGATTGATTATTGATTGTGGCATTGATAAATGGTTGAACAGCAATCTTGAATAGCCACAGGTCTGAGGATATGGGAGTAATGAGAAGGTACAAATACAGCAGTTGACCTCTCTTCCTTCCACCCAGTGGCAGCAGCCATGAGCATTTCCTGTTTCACTCTATTACTGCTGCTGAACAGGAAATCCTGACTGCCCAGAGGCAAGGGTTAAAAGCCCTTCTGAAACTTGAAGTGATACACATGCTCACCTAGCAAATACATAGCAGCTGGGTAAATACATGTGGAGATGAGGCAATAAAAGCCAGTCATTAAGGAAAGCAAATCTGGCTAATGTAAGAAAGCAAATGTAAGGAAGACGTGGGTGAGCTGAATGCTGCATGAAAATCTCAGGTTTAGAATGACATTTGTTGACAAGACTTGGGTATGATACTGACCATGTTACAGACTTAGAGCATAGTCCTAGATATAGTCAAAGTTTTTTTTTTTTTCTTGACTTGCTTATGACATAAATTTGTATTTGGCCAACTTTCCCAAGAAAACAAAGCAAATACAATCTCTTTAATGCTTAGTTTGCTCCTCATCTGCCTCCCTTTGTTCCCAACAGAAGCTTTTGAGCTTAATAAAAGGTTTCAGCCAAACTTGATAGGGTAGAAGTCTCAATGTATTAAGTTCCTACAGGTTTTTGTGGAAAATAGAAACATTGGTTTTGTGCTGGCAAGAAAGATTAAAAGCTGAAATGTTAGCTCAACCTTTGTTAATACAAGAGAATCCATGTGGTAGAAAAATGAATGTTAGTTGGTATACATGCCTTCAGACGGTCAGTGAGCTCTACCTTGTGGTTCTTCTTGAACCCTTAAAATACTTTGAGTGGGTCAGCTACAAAGCAATCTGGTATTTTCAGTACTGCTGCTTCTGGAAATACAGGACAGCACTGTTCTTCCAGTTAGCTTTTTTTTTTTTTTTTTAATATATCAAGATAATAAATGAGTGTTTTGCCTTTCTTTGTTTATGCTTGTAACTATGCTATGAAAAAGTCCTCAGTTTTAGTGTATTCTAGCACAGGAACATAAAGAATGGAAACTGCTGGCTTCCTTGAGGCTGTATTAGAGCTTGGTTTATATGTGCAAAAGTGCCTTGGAAGGATCTTAGTTGGTAGCCTTCTCCTTAAGAGGGTAGACACTTTTAAAGCATAGCATTAAAGCAGACTGTGGTGAACAAGAACAAGCTGTGAAAGGGGGTTGAGGAGAGAGAAAAGACACTGGAAGAAGATAGCAATAAGCTGGATCTGTATGTGTATTAAAGGTGTCCTGGCAGTTCTGATAAACAGTTATGCTAGCTTTACAGGTATAGAGTCCTTCTAATGTTGTTACCCTGCATATGGTGAAGGAAGCAAGGTTTACAGTTTTACGTGGAGGAGATGAGTGACTGCTGCACCAGAGGAGGTGGAGAAAGGCTTTTGAGAAGAGCTTTTGTGTAGTATGAAGGTTAGCATTGCAACCTGAAGCACGGAGGCTTTCCATCTGCAAAGTTTCAGCAAGCAGCACAGTCCATCAGCACGCTTAATAAAAACTTCTTTGTACAGCTTTGCCTGTCTGTTGCATGACTTATTGCTAACGAAATAGTGATCAGGAAGCAAAGAGAATTACTAACAGAGAAAACAGCAAGGGCAGTGCAAGCCAGTGTCTTGTGTCTGTGGCTAAATTGCCCTGAAATGAACATCTGGCAGCAACAGCCAAGCAGAAGGGACCTGGTTGCTATAGAGAAGCAATAAATTTAGGATGGTAACAAATCTGCTGACTTAGTTACAACTTAGTACTTTTTTGAGGCTGATGAGAGGAAATCACTGTCTCTTCATTTGTAGAGCTGCGTGCTGCTCTGTGGACATGCATAAAACATGACATTATTTCCTGTTCTTTCTGGTAGCTCTTGTAGGACTCCCCTACATATCTGGGCTCCAGCAGTCAGCACTCAGGTGTTCACAGCTGAGCATTTGTAGGCTGCCCTGCTCAGCCATGCTACAGTGCTTTGGGTCCTTCCACCCCATCCCTATCCAAGCGTGATTTTCATTTGCTATGGTGAAAGCTATCCTTGTAGCTGTTGCAGAAAGGGTAGGCTAATTTTTACCCACTTCCTCAAAAAACAGTAGAAAAGCAAAAGCTTTCCTTTAGGTTGTTGTTCTGTTTTTCAAACCACATGCTGATAAGCTACAGCTGCAGGCCAGGCAGTGCAAAGCAAAGTTGAAACAGCTGTGAGTGGTGGGGTAGCAAACCTTGTGATGAATAATGCATTGGTAATGAGTAGCACAATTGCAGAGACGCTTGCAATCAGCAAGATCTTCAGCAGCCAAGGCATGCGTTTTCACCACTGAAGTTAAATGTAAATTTTGTTAACAGTGAGCTGAGCAGGTTGTACAAGCACAGCAAGCAGTGTCCAGGAACAGCCATGCCTGCACCACCAGCCCCTGCATGCTGATCCGCATGTGTGGTGCAGGTGCTCTGCGTGGTGAACCCAGCCACTGGGGGTACGCTTCTACCTAGAGCCTGAGGGACGGGCTTTGCTCGTGGTGTGCAGACAAACTCTTCAGAAATAAAATGACCCTGCGTGGCCCTGTGAGGCTGGCTGGGGCATGGCATGCAGAGACAGTGCAGAGTTTTTGAACTCAATGAGAACATGAGCCACAGGCTGGACTTCGTGGACATCTAACAGATGGAGAGCTTACTGAGACATCTCATGAGTGCTGTTTTCACTCCCTACAGTTGCAAATTCCTGTTGCTTTATTCCGGGTGGACTCTTTGCTCTGGCTGTCTGTATTTTGGTGCTTCCCTCACAAAGTTTCCAGCCCCGCCCAAGCGGGCCTCTCCTACCTTCTCCACAGGGCGGCCCCGCACACCTGTGCCTGTGGAGCCCTCGTGGGCCCACCCCAGGTGCAAGTGCTGTGGTGGGGCTGCAGCCCTGAGCAGGTGCCCTCCAGAGCTGCGTGGGCCAGTGGAGCGGGCAGGGGCCGGCAGGATGCTCCCCTCGAGGTAAGAGGATGCGCTTGCGAGGACACAAGTTATTTTAATGTCTTTCTGAACATTTGTTGTTACTAAGGTGAGGGCTTGGAGTGGGTGCCCAGTATGGGCCGGGGAGAAGGGGAGGTGTGGAGGGAGAGATGCGTAATGGCTGCCATGGCTGAACATGGCGTCCTGAGGGGAGCCTCAGGGCGAAGGTACCGTGAGGTGACGGTGGGGCCACAGCACCTTCTGTCCTCCCCAGGGACAGGCCTGTGGGGGCTGGGAAGCCCCTGAGCCAGGCTGGCAGAGCCTGGTCCCCCCCCAGGGCAGTGGGATTGTGTGTGAGAAAATGTGAATATAGGTACGTGGGGTTCAGCTGTGATTGCCCAGCACCTTCCCCTGTGGTGTATCTGCACATCAGTGGCCGTCTCCTGGCTCCTGCTCTTGTTTCACATATGTGGTTCCTGACAAGCATGAAATCCCTATTCCCACACAGCAGAGGGCTGAGGGGGCTAGGCATGCAGGGGGACCAGGCTCCCTGCCGAAATGTCCCTCCTGGTGCCACAAGGGTGCCCCAAACCTGGTGCCTGATGGCGGAGTGGTGCTGTGGGTCCAGGCAAAGCATACAGCAGCACCCAGCCTGGGTCAGGCTGCCAGGCAAGAAACAGCAGAGCTGCTGTGGCCTTTAGATTGGTGATGAGCTTGAGGGAAGCAGCTTCTCTGATGCGGAACAAGGGTGGAAATTGTTATTTGTGCTCTGAAATCACTTGGTGATTTTTGGAAGAAGTTAAAAGAAGTAGAATCCGAATTTTGCCTGGTCTGCTGAGACCTCTGAGAGCAGGAGGCTCCTGCACTGCTGTGCTGTGTTGTTTGTGTATGATGTACTTCTGGTTTGTTTTTTAATACCACCCCTCTCTTGTATCCCATTTCTGTTGACTTTGAAATGTGTGATGGTGAAATGTTGATGCACGTGCTCACATTTTGGGATCTGAAGAACTGCTCCATTTCTGTCTTTGCTGCTCTTTGAAAACAATATGTAAGGGAGGAAAAAAAATCAAAAAAAAAAATCACAGAAAAAAAAAAAAAACCAAAGCCATTCCTATATAGTGGAAACTGCAATTGAATTTGCTGTTAACCACTGTATTGCTGTGACTTGGGTAGAACCTGCCTGTAAAACTTCCCAGCTGCTCGAGCTCTTTTCCTGTCGGAAGGCTGGTCATAGAATAAATTAAGAGTACAGAACTGAAACCAAGATGTGAAATTAAACTTTAATAAAAGTAAATCAGGTCCTGGATTTATTTTAAAGAGTGAAGCAATAAAAGCAAACATATAAAAAACTGCAATTTAAAATAATGTACATTCTTTTATGTCATTTCTCTGTTTTCAATTTTATTGGTACAACAGAGTTATATTTACTTAAGTTGCGTACTTGTGCTTTTCCAACTGCAACAGTGGCTTGTGCATTTGATGCTCTGAGCTTTCAGGATGCTGTGGAGAAATTAGGGCGAATAGAGAGGTTATAACAGCAGAGCTTGTTATAGCTCCCCAGTTCACCACCATCTGGCACCAGCACCACACAGGGCTGCCCAGAGGTCTCCTTGTTCCACTTCAGGGGTGGAAGCCTCAGGTCCCTGCTCTGATGCGGGGTGTCCCCCCTGCAGCTCCTGGGGCTCCCGAGCCCTGGCAGGGAGGCAGCTGCATGAGCTGGAGAGCCCCCACTGCCCTCCCGGGCATTGATGTCAGCAGAGAGCCAGTCAGTCCCTCAGGACACATTGCACGTGGCGCTGGGGCGAGGGTTGCAGATCACAATGCATCAAAATGGAAACCATCCCCATAGCAAACCCCCCGGGGTCCCACTCTGCGGCCATAAGGGCACTCACACCTGTGATGTGCTGTAATTGGCAACAGGCAGCTGAGGCACAGGGAGGAGGGACAAATGCGGGTGAGGCTGCTGTCTGCAGCTGCTGGGGGAATGGGTTTGGCTGCTCTTGTGGGCAGGAAAGGCGGAAAAGGGGGGGGGAAATGTTTGATTTCCTTCCCTAAAGAATCTCACTTCTCAGGAAAAACATGGAAAACTATTTAACTAGGCAGGCTCAATGTTCAGAGCTTCATTTCTCTGTACTTCAGTAACAATGGTAGCAGGAGTGAAACTTCTTTGGATTATATTGAATTGTGTTACCTGTTGATATCGTTGATGTGTATTGCTTGACTTCATTGAAGGTAAAATAGAGGGTCTTCTTCCCTCTCACTTCAGGACCTGCTGGGGTGAGAAGGGAGAACCCTTTTTTCTTTTCTGGGTTCTTCTGAATGATTTTTCTATGTACTGAAGGAGCAATAATTCTCTGTAAAAGAGCATCTTCCAGTGTGCTGTGCAAGGAAGGAGAGAGGAATGCTGTGGGAGGACAGGACAGTGTTTAAGTAGGTGAGGTACATCTTGTACCCAAAAGGGATGATGTGTTTGCCATGGATGCAAAAGGAAGAATCACCTGGGTAGAGCAGAAACCTGATTTTAGAAAATGTATTTAGTTCTTCTCACATTGTTTGCTCATTCTCTGTCCCATCTGTGTACAGAATTGAGATCTCAGTCCTGCAACTCCCAATTCCAATTGTCATTGTCTTTAAAGACTTACTGGTTGTAATGGATCAAGCCTATGTCTTGCCGTCAGTCCAAAATGCTGCTCTGTATCCATAGTGGTGCAATCTACGTGTGGCTGACAAGGTTAGTCACATCTTTCATAAATACTACAGTTGCTTTCAAGCACAAAAATAAAATTTTCACCTGTTTGCAACTGAAAATTGCCCTATTTATATACAATGTCAGCTAGCAAAGACTGCAGGTACAATACATTTGAAGGTATCAGGATAGGCTTGTACAGCGTGGATACAATACTGCATTCTTCTGAGTTTCTTGTGCAGGTTACACAAACAGAAACAATTTCTGTGCTTCTGTTGGCAGCTTTCTTTTTGGATGATAGGGACGTTCATTGGGTCTGCACTGGTAAAGTTGTGCAGACTTTCTTGTGGAGGACAACGTTCTCCCCTATCCCTGGTGCCCCTGATATTTAATTAATTCAAAGAAAACAATTTATCCATTTTGCCCAGTTTACAAAGCTGAATAGAAGTTGTCTAGGTTGTTTCAGTTGGTTGGAAGATGAGATTTATAATCAAGAGTCCTGAGTCAGGACTGTCCACTGTAGAGCACTTATGATTCATCTGCTGGAGAATGAACCTATTGCAGATCTGTGCTCATGTTTCCAGATTCTCCTAATGTAGACCCTTCTCTCCTCAAATTTGGGGTAAGCTGCATACTTAGTGGTTTTAATTCACATCAACATAGTCCACATGGAGAATTCATGTAGTTTAGTTAGAGTAAGGCAACCATTGTGTTGCTAATTCATTCTCCACTTTACTGTGCTAATGCCTGTATGTGGTTAAAACGCAAAATTAACAGTCCTGGAGCTATTGTTTCTCAAAAATTGCACAGTTGAGCAGCAGTCTGCAAAGCCAATGTTCCCTTCTGGCATTTAGGTATGGATGGGGCTCCTGTTTTGACAACAGGGTGCTATTCTTGCCTGTCCCGTGTCCACTGCCCTCTGGCCTTTCAGCTTTGGGATGGGAGAGATGCAGATGTCTGCTGCAGTGCTGGGGCAGAACAGAGTGGGATAAAGCTCTGGTGGCTTCTGTGCTGTTACCAGCGTATTGCCATCTGGAAGTCACTGAGAGCATGTTAATTCACTTTTATTACTGTATATTTTAAAGACTGTCAGAGAAGCCCAGGGCTTTGGGACAGGCCTTCATTTTAGTTTAGTCTAAATCAAAATAAATAATAAAATCCTCATGAAGATGTACAGGCACCGTGAGATACTTATCCAAGCTGACAGGATAAAAAAATAAACTAGTGATGTTTTATAGGCTCATGAAAAAAATATTTACTTACCTCATATGAATGTGCCAATAAAGTTTTAAACAGATTAAAAGTGAAGACAGATGCCAACATCCATACTAATCACTTTGCAAATGAAAAAAAAAAAAAAAAAAGGAAATACAATTATCCCAAATTTAAGCTTGCCAAATCTAATTTAAGCTCATCAGTGTCTGTTGCAATGTGTGCTTGTTTCTCTTCTAAGAGCAAGCAGGTTTTGCCATAGACTTGGCAAGCCCTTAGCGATAGTTGAAGAAAAATGGTACAAATGTATATTGGGTAAGACTTTGGATCAAAATATGCAGTTTAGGAATGCAACTGAGCTTGAAATTAGGCTATTTCAGTCTGTGCAGTTTTGTTTCTAAAGATGCATCTGATGTACCTGATACACCAGCAGCTGTCAGAATAAGGTTTTGTTCACCAAAACAACGGGCATTTGCAAAGCTAGCATGTGAACCCAGCTGAATTAAGCCAAATGCTACAGTGAGTATAGGTACATTTATGTGTTAAAGTGTTTTAAGTGCTATACCCAGGAGGTGTAAATGCCTAGAAATTTGCCTAGAGCAAATTCTCTACCTAGTACAGTATTTGCAAAGTCCATGCTGCTTGCCAGAAATTACTAGTTTGGGATGTATACGCATTTCTTAGACAGGAATTACTTTTGGCACAGAGCTGCACTTCTGCTGTGATTTCCATCCTCTGCTAACACAGTCCAGGTTGGTAGCTTTAATATTAGAAAGCTTTGGAATCAAGGTTTACCACACAGCTCCACAAAGTAAGCACCTGAGTTTCATTCCTATAGCACCTGTCAATCCAGCATCACCTCTGGAGCTGCCCTGGGGCTGAGCCCCAGTGAATGCAATGATGGTGCTGGTGAGGGTTCAAGGTGGCAAAGCATGGCAGGACTCAGGAACGAGTGCAAACATGCTCACATACGCATGTAAGTGGAAAATGATGGATGGTACCAAGGAGGGGGAGCTTTGTTTCAGCGGTGAAGCAGTTCACAAGAAAGATGAAGATATCTGAAAATGGCCAATTCTATACTAAGGTATATTTGTGGTGCTGACTACCACACAAGCACATATCTTGCCTTGCAGTGTATCAGTGCTATTAGCCTTTCTCTTTCTATATAGACTACACCAAAAAACTAATGAATTTCCTTATGGCTGGCAGCAGTTCTCAACGGCATGGAGAAAAGACCCCTGGCACTCTGCCCCATCCTTGCTGCTGACTTGTGAAGTCCTGCAGTCATGCAGCACTGGCTTTACTCTTTTTTTCCTAGACAACGAATTGATGGAACATGAAGAGCCTGTTTAAAGATGTTTGCTTTTTTTCCTTGAACTTGGTCTCCCAACAAAGTGAATAAGTGATGTGCAAAAATCAAAAATGAGAATGTGGCTTGGGCATCATGAACAAGCCTGGAAAACTGCAGTGGGAGGGGTGGGATTAATGATAACAGAGCTGTGATCTTATCACCACTGAGAAACATATGACTTACTGATCTAGAGCTGAACTTGAACTTTGAATGAGCTTGGCTCCTCTTAGCAGTGTACTTGTGAGGAAGCGTATCTCAGCTCCCCAAATCTTCTCTGTGTCTTAGTTCTGGATTAGAAAGACCCCTGTATCTGACTTACATTTGGGATGAATTTTTCATAAATCAACATACTTCTAAGAAGAATAACACTTTTTTTTTTCCTAGCTTATTTTAATTTAGACCTGCAGACTAGCTTGTAAAACAAGGTGCACAAATTGCCTAGCATATTCCTGCCCATGGGATATCTGTAATTGGCTTTTTTTTTAAATCAGATTTTAAAATGTATGAGCAGCAAGAATGTGATAAAGATTAACTGCTACACAAAATGACTGCTTTCAGAGATGAGTGCAGATCAGAGCTCAGCAAGAATAAAAGATGTGAGCTCTGTTAGGTAATACAAATCTATTGTGAACTGACTAGTAATGCTTATGGTCTTATCTCTATTTTTTTACCTCTTTTGTTCCCTTGAAAGGGGGGGGGGAGGAGATACATAGATACATAGGCCTATATTGAATCAACACAGTAAGCAGTGACTGCACCAGAGGCTAGCTTATAAATCAATACAATCAGCGTTCACAGTAGCATATGAACTTCTTGGTCCCCTCTGCTTCACATGCATGTATTGTTACTTTCTAGCTGGTCACAGCGGACTAAAGTAGATGTTTCTGGCCCCTTTTCCAGCCATGCCCATTGCTGTAAGTGCTACATGAGTCTGCAGGTCAGCTCACTTCCATCCTGAGCCTCTATCAGAAAGATTCTGACCTTTTTATAATTTGGAGCTACAACCTAAATGCTCATTGGCAGAGCACCCCCATTTCCTAGCATTTGGCCTAAGCTCTCACTGACCAACACAGCTGCCCCTGTTTCCTACCAGCCATGCTGGAATGACGTACTGGATAAGGAGATCTGTCTCCTCTGTCTTCTGCAGCACTGGCCAGAAGTGGTCTGAGAATATAATAAATTTTCATTTAGCTCTAGATCAAAGGCCTTATGACTGCATAGACAGTTAACTCCCGCTTTAAAGCCAGATAGTGGAGGTCTGAATGCTAAGATGATGATGATAAACAAATGAGAGCAGCCAGGATGATAGAGTATTTACTTAGAGTTGCTGGCCTGCTCCTCTGTTCTTCTTAAAATGTTTGCTATTGCCACCACACAGACAGAGATCAGTCTGATGGTATTACTTCAATTTGGTGAAATGTTGAGGTGTTGTGATTAAAACCTTTTGTTTTCCAGAATTAACAAGATTTTTTTTTTTTTTGGAGTAAATGCCTTTCAAAATCATTGTCTTCGTTCTCCCATTGCTTGCATGCTCTATGACAATCTTAACATTTTACAGGAAAAGCTGAGCAAACTGATCATTACTTTTGTCAGTGTACCCTAGAAAGATACCAGCTGGGGTTGGCAAGCTCCTTCCATCAGTTTTTTTCCAGTGTCCATCATGATCTGGAGGAACTTGGTCAGAGAAGGAGGAAGATTCGCAGTTCATTTAACCTTTGGGCTCTCTGGAAGCGTAACAACAGGAGAATTTATTAGTGCTGTTCATTTTTAAGGGCCTTACTAAAGGCCAGCAACTCCTCAAATGTTTGGTGGGCCCCTAGCCCAGCCATGAGTAATGAACTGTCTGTGACAAACTAATGTGAATTCAGCCTGCACAGGGCAATTCGCTATAAACATGAATTCACTGGCTTCCCTTTTGACAGTTATCTTACCCTGGCTCAATCCATAAGAGAGAGTATCTGCTGCAAGGATCCTGAGCTCTAAGACATTCAACTCTCTGTACAAATACTGCAGTTCAGGACCCACTCTGGTCCCTCTGAGCTGGGCAAGAATTAGAGATGCAACAATGAGATGCAAGACTGCAACATCAGAAAGGATCATCCTCCTAGAAAACATCCAGGAAAAAGCTTTAGTTTAGAAGAAGAATTAGCCTGTTGGGATGTCTCCCTGTCCCACGTGACAGAGGATGTTACCTCTTTTAATGAGTCCTTGAGCTTCACTGTAGCTGCTTCTAGGTCTGTTCTCCCCTTCTCTCCCCCTACTGCAGTCCCACAGTCAACAAGGCGTACAACCCCATAGAGGAGATTTCCTCTGATGGGAAATCGCCCTTCCCATCCAACAGCGTAGGTCCAAGTTGAGTAGCCAGGCTAATAATTGTCTCTGAAACAAGGACTACCAAGCATTTTTTCAAGACTGACCTTTTTTTTATTCTATTTTTTTAAATAATTGAGTCTGACTTCTGTTAGCTGCTCTGATTTACCTTTTGGTGGTTTGTTATGCTTAGCTTGGTTTTGGTGTTGTTTTATATGAAAATACAATTCTTTCTGTGGGTGCCGGGTTACAGTTATGAGGTGTTAACGGGCCCTGGCAGAGCAATCATGCATATTGGAACATGTTGGGGGTTGATACAGGCCTTTATTTCATTCTCTCTAGACTGTAGCTTGAATATGTTTGTTTGCTATTAGGCATTACTTCTGTCCCATCATTTTCACTGGCTTTTGTTTCTATTCTGCTAGGCTGAGAAGTTTAACAGGATTCCTGCCTTGCAGAAATACAGGTGTGTGGATCTCTGAAGCAGCATTTCTGGTAGTTTTCTGATAAATGCTGTGTTTCCCCAGGGAATGGGCAGAATCGTTGTGGTCCTAACTTTGTTGTGTATTTGAATTAGTTAATGCTAATGGATTTTACTGTTTCTTTGTTCATTCTCAGGCTGCTTCTGTTGCTGTTCATTATTATAAGGACTTGCTCAAAAATTAAAATGCTTGGGTTGTCCATAGATTCACACTTTGTTCTGATCTGTATTGTGACTTTCTGTGATCTGTGGCCCCAGGCACAAGGAGCTGGCAAGGAAGCGCCTGAAATTGTGGTTTGGCTACAAATAGGCAGTTCAGAGTCCTGTTCCTCTATTAATCTGCGTTACGGACAATAGGCCAGATTGGTGCAACTGTACTGGGCTGTGATTCAGCAACCCAAAATTTATACCAGCTGAGAATCCGGCCCAATGTCTTATTTATAACTGAGATAAAGTGTCCAGAGAGGGGTAATAGCTTCTATTAGACCCCTGATTCATTTAGGAGTAAAAGAAAAAATAAAAAAAAATTTTTTTGAGTGTGCAAAAGTCCTTTTTCAGGGAGGAGTACCTTTGTGAGAATGCCACAGGAGTTGGTATCACAGTAAGAAAACTTTTGGAAAAGATGTGTGTGAGAAAAGTATAAATATTGATGAGGCACTGAGCCACTGAGCTTTCTCTTCTGGGTGCTGCACTCTTCCCTGCACTGAGCCCCCTCCCCTGTTGTCTTAGCTGGGGAGGAGAAAACCTTTGGTCATCTCCCTCCAGATGTGACGGTCTCCCTGTGTCTTTCCAGAGCTGATCTGCTTGTTCGGGTCAGTGTGGGACCTGGCCATGTCTCCCTGGGCATGTTCTCTCTCTGTTCGCTCAAATGCAGAGAGGGCACAAAACTGTCTCACAAAGTCTGGGTAAGTGAGCTGGGAGCTCACCCTCTTCACCAGATACCAGGATGAGTTTGGCTGTGAGTACAACCAGCGGGACAGGTGCTCAGGCAGCAGAGAGGGTAACACCGCCTTTCAGCGCTTGCATGCTCAAGTCCCACGCACAGAGTGGGCCTTTTCCAACCCTCCTGGAGAAAGGCAGCTGTACCCCTGGGAAGGAGGGAAACGAGCGCCTCTTCTGCCATCCCCACCCGCTGCTTCCTGCGGGGCCTTGGCCAGGGAGCCCCCAGCTCTGTTGCAGATGTACTGCTCGGCCTGTCGGCATGCACGCGTCCTGCCTCCATTCTGCTGCTTTCTGACATCCTGGCAGGGTCTGATGTGGAGACCGCGCTTAGATGTCTTCTGTGAATTGGCTGAGAGCGTTACAGGCAAAATGACAGGAGGGGGTCAGGCTTAAAAGCGGAGGGGACGGAGTATAGCAGAAGGAATACATCTTTGTCCCTTCTTCCTGGCCAGATGCACTGTAAACCTGACATGCTTATGGTTTTATATGGCGAACAACATATGTTAGTTTTCATTTTTCTAACCATTAATCAAAAGGTATTCTGTATAAACATAATTGCAAGCTCTGGCCAGCGTGGGTGGGCTGACAGAAAGGTTCTGCAGTTCTCCACAGCACGGGTAAGCCTTGCCGTACCCCGGCTCTGGGAGTCGGGAGCTGTGAGCACCGCGCCAGCGTGGGGATGGCAGCGGCGGTGCCAGCGGAGCGGGGCTCCAGCCTGGGTGCGCTCACTGGCTGGGGATGTAAAGCTGCGTTTGCAAAATAGCTGTGTAGTTACCCAAGTGGCTAAATTTTCAGAAACTCTGAGTGCCCACCGCTCCCAGGGGCGATTGCTTATCTGGCACCCATACCTGTACTTAGGAATTAAATGTGGAAGCACTGGCTTTTGCTGGCTGTTCCCGCAGAAAGATAATGTTATTTATTGTCTCCTATTGTAAAAGATTTCTTTGAGAGCTGTGTGTAAAATGTGCTTGCTGCTCTGTGGTCCCTGCAGAGCCTGCAAGTGCCCACAGCATCAGTTAATTTACCAGCAGCCAAAACTGAGGGTACTGGTGTTTCAGAATAGACAAACCCTCTTGCACCTGTCTTTGTTGTTGTTTTTTTTTTCCAGTCCTGGTTGGCTTTTGTGGATTTCCAAAGAGCTGCTGAGAACAAGTTCAGTCTTTTTGAAATCTTAAAAAGAGTGAAAATGAGCCAATGCGACAGGCCCCAGCATAACAGCTTCTTTATGTATTATAATCTGGGTGGCGTCTGCTCATTTGGTTGAGATGCAAAACCTGTGATTTTTCTTTTCTCTCTTGCAGCCAAAGAATTTAAAACTGCAGGCAAGACAGCTTAATGCACATTAGCAGATGGCTTTTTGCCCACATTCCAAAATACAGCTGAAAACTAGAAATAATGAGAGGATTTTCCTTTGCTGGAGGGGTGATGGGAGCCAAGTGCTGGGTTCATTTTTTTGGATGGCAGGGTGCCTGGTGGCTGCCGGCTGGGACATCAGTGCTGGCAGGAAGCCCTTCTGTGGTCTTCTGAGAACCAAGCCATGGGTCTTCTCCATCATGCACAAGCCTGTGGGAGAGGAATGTCAACACTGGGCTGTGCTGCAGCGCGGGTGCTCAAGCACCTTTGTCCTGAGGGCAGGGAGCCTTTGGACTCTGCAAGGGGTCTCTCCCGTGAGGACAGGGGGCTCGGACAGGTTGTGGGGAGCTGGCAGGAGGGGACAGGGAGAAACTGTGGCACTTCACAGCATTGGAATTATTTCTCTAAAGGAAAATGTTTCATTGTCTGGTTTTATTCCACTATTTTGCATGGCAATCGTTTATCTCAAAGGACGTGTTCCAGGCTGCTGGTGCCAGGTGATTTGAAACTGCAGCCTGGCCAGGACTCTGGTGCCAGGGTGATTTTGAATAGCAGCCCGCATGAGCAAGAAGTGCCAGTTTGATAATAAAATGCTGCTTCTGAAGGCACTTCCAGGAATAAGCAATTTATTTTAATTTTAAGAAATCTGACAGTTTTGTGAGGGTAATTTCTAAAGCTCTGGGATGGATCTACCGAAGAGCCAATGCTCTGTGTCTTTTCTCCCAGCATTACACTTTGAGTAATTTAAAATACCAGACTTACAGTAGAATTAATGCACAGATGGCACCAGAAACTAACATCCGTATTACAGTGGCAAAAATCATGCATCTTTGTTATTGCTGTCTTCATCTGTTGGGAAGGTTCCCGTCAGCTACAGATTCTCTCTCTACTCTTGCAGTTACGAAAAGCCCATCAGTGGCAGACAAGGCTAATGTGAGGTGTGAAATACGCCGTTGGGTCAGCCGTCCTCCCTCTCCCCAATTCCAGCTGTTGTACGGGGTTAGTCTGTTTTGTGAGTGGCGGTTCTGCTACATTTAATTTCCCTAGAAATCATCACAAAAGCAGCAGAGAGAACTTAATTCACCCATACAAGTTCAAATTGCTCCAACATAGTTGCCTTTGAGGGTTTTTTGCTTATCTCGGGCAGCTTTAAAGTGTTACAGAAAACTTAGATTACACTGAGATATCAGCCCCAAGCAGCAAATTTCAGAGCCACATCTTGATGCCCACAAACCTGCAGAGATTTTAGATCTGGAGTTTTGATTTAGCCATTTCTATAAGTACATCCTTCAAAACTTATTCTGGAGCCAGACATGCATTCCTCACTATCTCAAAATTCAGGGCGGTTACTTCGTGGGGAAAGCAGATATATATTTCGGTTGTCTTGAACTGACTGATTTGCAGAACATCGGATTATAGAATTTGCAATAACAAATTGTTGGATCAATGATCTACCATACAAGTATGCTGTTACTGACAACATGGGATGATTCAAAAGCAACAAACATATTTTGCTGTGCCATCTCTTAGGGGAATAATTTCTTCCTGACACTTCTAGTGATCATCTTACACCATGAAGCGTGAGATTTGATTACTGATGCTTTAGCATGCATAACTACAAAGGTTGTTATTTTTAATGGAGTGGACAGCATGTCTCACGAGAGTTATAAACACATCATATGCATCTGAAATGCGATTGTTGTGATTTGGCTGATTCTAATACAGAAGGCTTTGCATAATTAGATTAGCTGATGGAAACACAGCACTGCTCAACAAATCAGCAGGACTCATAGTTAACGTTATTCATGAAGTCTCTACGTAAGGCATTATTTTTCCTCTCAATAATATGTCTATCTTGAGTAGCAGCAATTTCTGCTGAGAATGCCAGGCTTGGGAACAGCAGCGTGGAGTTAGATGTTCCAGAAATGTCAGTGTCTTGACAGTGACAGTAGCAATGACAGTGGACTATGACTTGGAGCAACCCATCAATTTAGTATGATTTTTCCATCATCCTTCTGGCCCTCTCTTCCATGGTGGTAATTCCGGCCAACTACCTTGAAATCAGAAGGACTACTCTTCCACAAACATCTTCTCATGCTATTTGCAACCAGTCCTTCAACAGCCAGTATAAGCTGACTTCAATCTGTGATGCGTATGTGTTTTGGAAGTAGCAATGTGCTGAAATCTCAGACATACCTTCAGACTGCCACAGGGGTTTTCTGGTTTCCGTGTAATGTTGAACAAATGCCCTGTCTTAATTTCTGTAAATAACCAGACATATTCTGGGCTCAAAGGCTGCACACTGAGAAACCTTCCTCTGTTTTTCATTTGATTCTGAAGTACTATATGAAATAACAGAGCTAAAACAGCTTGTGCTAGTAGCTCATTCTAAAGTTAAGCCTATTTTTCTCATAGTTTATGCAACTGAATTATGAATGATTTCCGGGAGCAGAATGTAGCATTTGCTGCTAAGCTGTACTCTGCACGCCATAAAGGATGACAATAAAGGTGAGGACTTGTGTCACCTTTGGTCTCATGCCAGGTTCTGTAGTTTGACTGTCCAGAGGCAATCAATTCAAGACCATTTACAGCCTGAGCACTGGGCTTGTGCCCTCTCTAGTGTGCCCTACACATAACGCGCATGCGCTACATCAGAACAGGCTTTTGTGATTATTCTTTCTGCAGTGGGTTGTTCCCCTGAAGCACTTGTTACTGGGTGGGTGTGCTTTCCTCTCACATGGTATTGGCATGGAAAACTGACAGCAGTCTCAAAATAGGGCTATTCTTTGACAGATATGTGATTAAAATCTGCCCTCTCCTTATTTCAAGATACAATGAACTTTTAAATCACAGCAAATATCTGGCTTATTCTGTGTAAGCTGGTGAACGCTTATCACAGAGTAAAACTGAGTTCCCATGGACGTTGCTGCTTCAAAAACTGGTCGGGGTTCTTTCTTGGCAATGCTTTCTGTTTAAAATGAACTTTTGAGTTGTCTAAGTGGCACTTTCAGCTAACACAAGTCCAAAGAATATGGGGAGACCTCCACCACCGGGATTAAAATCCTCCTGCTAAAGAAAATGTTCTCATCAGTCTTCAATATAAGGTAAAATCCTTTAACATTTGGGTTAGTTCCAAGCACACAGTGACTCATTTCTCTTCCGGCTCTTCTCAGACAAATGATCCAAATAGGAAAATTGGACGTGGTACTGTCCACTCCCTTGGCCATGGTTACTGCTGTTCACAGCACCCTTCTCATGGCCCCTCTTCTGCCTGGTCCATTCCCAAAAGCTTGAAACACCTGAATAGATAAATAGAGTTCATTTAAAAAAAAAAAAAATCACCCTCATGCTTTCTCTTATTACTGGATGGCTTAGCTACAGAGGAAGGTGTTGGTCCACAGCTGAGCTCCTAGAGCTGAACTCTGATCAGCCTCTTTTCAGAGCTAAACATGTGGATCTGACCATGCTCTCCGCCAACACAGATTTTGGACTTTCAATTTCTGTGAAATTAAATAGAAGTTACAAGCTGCCTACTCTTAAATATTTATGTCATTTTAAAGGGCAGTTTTTTCTCTCTTCCCCCTCCCCTTTCTTTTTTGATAGCTTTCTCATTTAGTGTTTTTTGGATCCAGTCCTGCATTTGTAGATCCCAGAGGAATATTTTACCCACATGCTTGCCTACCCACCCCACCTTTTGATTTTTATGGAGACTTATAGCATTTACAGTGTGGCAAAACAGAATTTAAAAACAAATTGAATCACACCTTGTGGCCACCACAACTCAATCCAAATGCTGCAAGTACAAGGACCCTAAGTTATTATGCAGAAACCTTTATTTTCTTCAAATATGCAGACCAAATGTTCTGTGTCTGTATCACCTTTTCTTCATTTCACCTTATTTGAAATTAGAGTGACAATGGATATACAGCATGCCTGTCTGCATATGTCTGGCAGGATTTAGTTTATCTATGAATTCATATTGCTTTTTTAATATTGATAAGTAGTAGCTTTATTTGTAGACCATGTAGGGGATACAGAAGATGCATTAGGCCTTATATGCTGTAATCAAGGCAGTGGCTGAGCTCACTATGATATGAATTCACCAATAAACTAATGTTCCCAGATGTATGTAGACAGTTAGGAAAAGCCAAAATTTAAGATGTAACCAGGTTTGTTCTCTGGACTGCATGTAGAGATCGGGTATTTATTTGTTATTTACAGTAGGTGAGAAGAAAGGCGAGTGGTATTAAGACACATGAATTGCAATGCTGTTCTGGGCACTTTTTAGTGGATACAGTGGGCGGCTCACTGAAGGACCCTGTGCTTCATTCTTGAAAGGAGACTTGTGTGCTTCTGGACCACCAAAGCAATATTGGATGGCAATTATTCCCTCCTGGAGAGAAGTGCTATTGAGAGAGTGCTAATATGAATCATCTCCCCCCCGTGTTATCACTCAGACATTTCCAGTTCACACCAATAAACACACTCATGCTTACTATGGCAACGCTAGCAACCACAGGGGAAAACCGAGCCTTTTGTGTCTGATCTTAGTTTTACAACTAGCGTGCCTCTCTGCCTGCACCCGGCTGGTTTAGCATTTCGGACTGTTTCATTAACCACCCTTTTGACAGCTTCTCAGCTTTAATAATGGGTAAGACTGCAGCTGCAGTAGGTGTCTCAAATTCTGCTTGATGCTGAGGAGTTGCGCGGCTCCTCTGCTGTGTTGCTACTATGAAATGCTTCTTCTAATCCCTGGTACACCAGCTGATTTGCTAAAAGATTTTCTAGTTATTTATTTTTATGTCTTTCATTATTGGCTGTTCATAATCACTCTCAGCCTTCCTAACTTTCATGCTCTGACATTTTATTTATTCTAGTTCATATTCCCTTTTGATTAGCTTCACTTGGGCTTTTTTTTTTTTTTTTTTAAGGCACCTGTTTGGCTTGAACAATATCTTGCTGTTTAACCATTTTATTGCTTTTCCCCCATATTTTCCTGCCTCCCTTGCCCCCCCCGACCCCCACGCACCTCTTTTTTTGTGCTTTCCATGATTACCTTAAAGCTTCTTAAATAGCTTCCATGCTGAGTCCAAAAATTTTAATTTCCTTACTTTTGAATTTAAAGTCTTTTTAATGGCTACCATGCTTAAACGCAAAGCTTCCTTTCCATGCTGCCCCTTGATGCAGTGAGCTCCTTCCCGGGATGTCAAGTTACTGCCTGGCCTCAGCCACAAGGGCCAGGTCCTCCCTGGGCACTGCTGTCACCTCTCACCTTAGCTCCCACCCGGTGCTCAGGGAGCGGATTCATGAACCTGGTGGAAAACTGCCCGAGGGAGGAAACAAAAGGGAATTTTCTGCCAGATCACAGCGGAAAGTGCAAACATCTGAGCTCCAGGACCAGCTGTAGGACTCAGAGTAGCTCAGGGGGTCTGGGCTTGGTGTCAGGTCCTGCTGTGCCTGCATGGTGCCAGAAGATGGGTGAAAGGTGTGGGATCACCTGACGTACCTAGGAGCAGGGTGAAGCTGGTTTGCCCAAAATCTTTATTCCCCTTTAAGAGCAGTGGTCTGACTGTTGGTTTGGAGAAAACCAGAAGGTCTTTTGATAGGAAATTGTGTGAAAAACTGCAAGCTGGCAGAAGTGGCTTCGTGCCTGTCTTCAGGGATCCTGCTGCTAATTACCTGAGATAGGCCCAGGCCATACTGCTCTTTTATGGGGGCACAGTGAGCCAGTTGTGAGGACAGCTCTGACTAATAAAATCATAAGGGCTCTCTATAGATTTGCAGGCAGACTAATTGGGATCAGAAGATCTGGAAACAACAGCAATCGGTGACTCGCACTAGCTTTTTGTTTTTATTTTTCTTTTCCATCAGTGTTGTCTAATTTTTGTTACTACTATATTGTAAGTGATTACCCTCCAAGGAAAAGCCAAGTGTGCATTTTAAATCTCCTTTCATATTAGTGTTACACCCTAACGTTTCCCCCTGCCCCCGATCGGGGTTATGCTCCCATTAAGCTGAAATAAACTATCTCTAAATCAAAATAGCACTGGGTACCAGGCAGTTTGCACCAGTTTAATGAGCTCCTGAAACGTGGTTTTACAGAGTTCATCTATGCCATAGAAGCATGCCATACTAGCACTGTACCAGGCTTGTGGTGACCCTGCGTGCTCACGGGGCAGCTGCCTCTGTCTCCAGGTTGTCCCAGTATATAGGCTGCTGGGAGCAAGAGATGCAAATTTTCCCAGCAGGTGCCTCGTGCAGCATCCCATCTCCCTTCATGTGCATCCCTCATGGGAGCTCAGCACAGCAGAGGCTGTCTCCTATCGTATAACTAGCAGCATGAAGACTCACGTATTGATATTTGGGGCAAACAGGGAAACTTGCTTTACTGCTTGGGAGTAGGCATTTCTCTTTTGTCATGAGGTGTGGTGACTTCACCTGGCACCAGTTCAGGAATGGGATGAAAGTGGTGGCACTTAAGGAGTGGATAACTAGTGTCAGGAGCAAATATTTTGGAGGGAAAAACTGTGAGTGGTTTTTGTAGTTGCCTAGCACTAGCTCAGTCGTGCTCCAGGAAGGCAGGTGGGTAAGTAAGAAATCAGGTGGGATTGGCTATGTCTGTGGTGTTGTTGACGTGCCTGCAGACTTTAGCTGGTCTTCACTAGTGTCCAAGAAGTCAACAGGGACCAACAGACTGTGAAAAGCCACTTTGGATCATGTGCGTCCACGTAGAAGAGTTTTAAGCTGCTCCTTTCCAGTTAGGAAGCCTTTGTTTTGCACAGTGCTGGTGTTTAGTGAATAGCAAGAGGCAATGCGTTGAGGTGGAATACATGGTAGAAGGAGAACACCGGCTTCTCCTACCAGAAACACCCAGAGACTTTCTGTGGAAAGGAAAAGTCAGTCTTTAATTTTAGTGGCATAACTCGGAAATTTGGGCAGCTTGTAAACTTGGGAGAGCAGTGGTAAAATCAAAATGGGTACAAATTCTTCGGGCTTTAATGCAGTTCTTCTCTAGAGCTCAGGTCTTTCCGATCAAGGACTGAATGAAGAGAACAAAAATCTGAACTTTGTGGAACTAAGTTGTGCCATTCCAGCTTGGCTCTGGTTTCCTTCCCTCTGCATTGTTACCCTGAAACTGTCGAGCTATGCTAACTAAAAGTTATTGATTTATTTTTGTCATTCTCTAGTGACCAGAGCACAAAGTTTCAGCCACAAACAAATGTTTATAACCAAGTTCCAAAACCCTGAAGCAAGTTATTTTATTGAATATAGTTAGGCCTTCCACCAGAGCTGGGCTAGCAGGGGCTGCACTAATGGGTAACAGCATGAGTGCTGTGGCTGCTCTCGATTCCTACCCAAAGGAATCCAGGTTATAGGAAGAGAGAACTTCACCACGTGAAGACTTCCTCATGGCCAATGGGACTGTGCTTGCTAGAAGGGTCCCCTGACCTTTCTAACAAAGTAAGGCACAGAAATTATAGTTATTTATAATGACTCTTTATCATTGCAGCAAAACTACGGCCAGTCAGGAGCGGTAACAAGTTTAGGTGACTCCGTAGTTTTGTTACACTCCCATGCCTGGAGAGTTTATTTAATTGAACTGCTCTGTTTTTATTACCAAACTTTCCAGACTTCAGTGTAATACCGGGCAGTGCATGCACAGAGGTGTGCTGGGAGTGCACAAAACAGCTTTAATTGTTTCAGATCCCCATGTGCTGTCCCTCCTCCTCCTCCACCACTGTCTCTCCAGAGGTGCCTCTGGGTCAAAGTTGAACCGAAAAGTCATTTAACGTGAGTACTTTAGCATGCCTCGGTCCCACAGGCAGTGGGCAAAGTACCAAACTTGCAGGGCTTTTAAGAACAGCTTGAGGATGGCGTGCCATAGCAACGTCACTGCTGGCTGCAGTCATGGCTTGTATGCTTTTCTTCACCAACACTGCAACTCCTGTTGCACTTTAAACAAGAACAGACGGTGTCCTCCAGGTTTCTCTCCATAAAGGCACCCAAACGGGGCCAGACTCTTCCCTCAGTTGTGCTGAAGTAAATCAGAAGTAATTCCGCTGACAGCCGTGAAGGTCGCAGTGAAGTTACACCAGCTCACAGCAGAAGGTGGGCTGCTATGCCCATGTGTGTAACAGCTGAAACTGCTAGCCAAGCTGAAATGCTCATTTACTGTAGCACATGGACAGCATTATTGTTGCTTGAGACTTTGTTTGGGTAGAAGTCAGTGGTTAAACACCTGAAATCTCAGTAGACAAAAGAGAACACTATAAAGTTTTATGACTGTAGAGTAGGAGATTGCAACATGTAGGTTCCATTAAAAAAATCAGAAACTATGCTATATTACATACTTTAGAGGTTCTGTCACTGAGTTGATTAGTATGACTTAGTTATTAGCTGTTACTAGAAGCTTTCCACTGAGAAATGGAATTAGAAATACCAGTTGCTGTATTTTTATTCACAGCCTTGCTGAATTTGTCTCAGTCTCACAGATGGACTGAGAACCAGTCCAAAGGCTGTTTTATATGTTTAAGTATTTGCCTATTCCTTCCTTGTGGGGAAAAAAAAAAATGCAATCTACAGAGACAAAACCAATGTTTTGTAACAGCTGGGCTTCAGATGCACACGCAGAGCAGAAAGGGCCGAGAGACGTCAGCCACATTTGTACTCAGGCGGCTGTAATTCTGGTGACTGGGATACTTACTTTCCCAGGCCAGCATTTGTACCGTCATTTTTAACTCTCCAGCATCCTCTGACCTTCTCATATCCCTTCAGTTTCCCTTCCCTTTTCTCTGCCATCCTGGCGGTTCTCCTTCGCTCTATACCTCCTGCACAAGCACCGTGAGATCCGCTCTGACCCGTGGAGAGAGGCAAGGGGTTCAGTAAGAAGGCATGTTTAAGGACTCTGCCTTTGCCCTACATCCACAAGAATCCACAAGTAGACGTAATGTTAGTGCTCATTCCTGAAAGATATTTAGTGCGTGGTGCACCCAGTCCAGTACAGCCAGCAGAGATCTAGCTTCTACCTGAATCAAGCACCACTACATGAAGTTCACTGGACAACGCTATTTAAAGGCAGGAAAAGCTTGCATTTAAGCAGAGATTTGAGAGAGCAATTTAAGAACTAAAACAAGCTTTTGAAACTGAGGCAGACCCCAAGTCAGCCACCCCCGGCAGTCTGACTGCTGTGTTGATTGCAGCAAGCAAGTCCTGATGTTCCTCCAGCCTGTCTTAAAGCAGGCAGATAAAGCTAATGGGCCAGTTGCAGTGCGTCGTCCTCAACTAACATAGCAGGATGCCTGCAAGTCTTTCCTTTTGACCTGATCACCAGAGACCTTGATTAGAGCATAAAACATTGGTAATGTGAATTGCTTTCACATTTGTAGTTTAGCTTGGTGTCCCCAAGGGAGATACGGGAGTGTTCAGGACTCAGCGGGTAATTTTTTTACCCATTTTTATTGATTGAGAAGTGTAGAGTGGAGGTGTTTTGTTTTGTTTTGTTTTGTTTCCTTGTCATGTTTCTGCTAGTGGGGAAATGCAAAGAAGGGAAATCGCTTTTGGCACAAGATATACCTGATGTTATATTTAATTTCACAAGAAGTACATTTTATTGTGCACCAAGCCGATTTATAAATGTGATCTCTGTAACTCACGCTTTTAATTACAAGGTGAAAAACTGAATTAGTTCATTAGTGCTGTGAAAAGGAACAGTGACCTACCTGCCAAGTAGCAAGGTGGAAATAATTAATCTGGTCAATTAAAAAGAAACTGATAAATTAAAATGCAAAGCCTTCCATGTGGTGCATTAAATTAGGGGATCATGATTTCCAGAATGTGTGTTTATTGTCAGACTGGATCCCTCCTTTTCTTGCTTGATTTGATTCTGAGCTTGGCAAGTTCTGCTAGCAAGTTGTCTGGCATTCAGGACTACTGTACGAATTCGTATGCCCTGGCATATTTTGCAAAAGAGAGGAGGATCCACCTCTTTATGAAACGCAACTGATGAAATGTGCATGCCTTGCTTTTATCATCATATTACAAACCCACTCATTGCCTTTGCTTGGCTTTGCTTTCTTCCCACCGTTAAATGTCACTTGCCTTTCCTTGGGCTTTAAATGGCTCAGGCACGGTGCTGAACTGCCTGGGTCATCTCCATCTATTTATGACCTTAAAAATCTGATCCACACGGAAACTACCGAACTGCTGGAGCTGAACCCTAAAGTATACAGCGTATTTGCTCCACAGAACTGGAAATAGTAAAACAGTTTCTTTTCTATAAATACCAGTAACTCCTCTTGACATTTACAAGTGCGTAGTATTTTTTTTTACACACTGCATGATCTCAGAAGTGCTTAACAGACCAGTGAACTGTGTATCTGCTCAGCATAGGTAACTGCAAAGCCATTATGTGCCCTGCACCATCCCTCACAAAAGCTTAGGACATTTACATTAGCTCCTGTCCATCTCAAGGCCATAAATTGAAATAAGAAATATGGGCAACTTGCTGACTGGTTGACCAGTGCTCTGGTGCAGCCTACAGGAAAATATGAATGTTAGTGTTTACTTTAAATAGGGCATATATCATACAGAGCCAAGGTCTTCTCCTTTGCCAAGAGTTGTTCTTGTCAGAAATACTTTTGGGCACGTCCAATTGCTAGGAAAAAATCAAAATGCAAAAACTAAGCAGAGGATGGTCTTAATGTTTTCTGTCTGAGGTGTGAGAATTGGCAAGCACTAAAAATAAGGAAAAAGAGCGAGCAAAGTCAGGCATTTCTGGGACGTGATAAAAATGAGCAGTGCACGGTGCACCTCTTCAGGAGGCGTGGGCTGTGGTGCGAGGAGGGGCAGGACCGAGATGGAAGAAACAGCTGCGGCCAGAAATCAAATTTCTGGCAGCTCAGCAACTCTGCTCCTCCTGTTTCCAAACTACAAATCACCAGTGGGATTCCCCTTGCCCCAGCTCCCGCCAGCAACTCTAAAATCAGCAGACAGCCCCTACAATGTGTTTTTAACTCCTGAATGCTCCCATGTGTCGATAGATCTCCTTGCTAAGTCCTGAGGACAGTGTGATTCAGAGGTGAAATGCACCCTGCGCACCCGGTTTCCCCTCTGAAGCAGCAAATGACTGCCGGTTTCCAGCTGGGAATTTCCTCCCTGGGAGGACACACACAAGCAGCTCCTCTCAGGGATGCAGCACAGGGGGCAGCTTCAAAGGGAATGGCACAGGAAAGAGGCGGGCAGGGGAAAACAAATTTATTTACTGTAAATGAGCATAGAATATGTAAAACCTGTCCTGGGGTATGAAACTTGCAAAACTCTGTTAAAACCATTAAGTTTCCCAACACCTCTCTGTCAACCTCTGCTGTAACACCCTTATAAAATCTGAGGTGGGAGTCACTTCTGCATGATGACAGCTATCCCAGTTAAGGAGATAAGCCCTCCAAAAGCAGCTGAAGCGTTGCTGAAGCCAGGTATGTATGGGAGCCTCTCCTGACACAGCAAGTTGTACAGGCATTGCCAAAGTCAAGGGAAATCCCAGCGCTCTGCTGTCCATCAGGAGCAGCAGTAACCTGCTCTGGATTTCATCCCACGGGTTTGCAAGCCTTGCTCTCCCGTTGTCCTTCTCTCTGGCTGGCCGGCCCAGGATCCCGTTTCTGAGACCCCAAGCGGGAGGTGAGGGTTTGCTGCCGGGAGGGTCGGGGATGCTGCTCTCTGCCCCCAGCGGGTGAAGCCCAGCCAGTTCCTCGCCCCAGCAGGGATGAGCAACTTTGCAGCAGCAGCAGCGATGTACCCCAGCACAGGTGTGCACGTTCAGCTGGTGTCTCGGCACGTTGTATCCCAAGGCACAGATCTCCAAAGATATTTGGGAACCTCTTGCTGAAAAGGAGAGGATCAGGTGCCTGCACACCATAATGCCCTCAGCCCCCAGGCTCCCTTGCTTCACCCGCACCTCACCTGTGTCCTTGGGCCAGAGAGGCAAGTGGCGGGGGGTATAAAGATCTTTATATGCCACTTCTGCACTCAGGGCTTTGCCTCAGCGCCTGCGTGGCTCAGGTCCCCCTTCCTGTCCCTGCACAAGCCCCGCTCAGGGCCAAAGGAGCAGAGGGGAGCACAGTATGGCCAGTTCATGAGCAAAATCTGAGTTGCATTTGGCCTTCCCCGCTCATGGAAGCTGGTATTTTTCCAGAGGGCTGTGCTTCCTTAAGCTGCAGTTTGGTCTTTCTGTCCCTGCCGCACCCATGCTGTACCCGTCTTCATTTCGAAACATGAATGCGTGCCTCTGAGCAAGCTGCCAGACCACGGCATGTTTTATGTGTCTCTGTTAGCTCCGCTACAATGCCGCAGCAAGATTACATGATGTCTGGGTTTCTTTGCAATCAAACTTAATCTGCTGATAAATGGGGAATTGTTCCGAAAAGCTGCAGTGTGGGCCAGGGTGCAGGGGTGGGTCAGCAGCACCACTGGCCAGGTTGCTGTGGGCATGCAGCAATGCCGTATTTTGTTTTTTTTTGTTTGTTTATCAGAATGAGGCAAATGCACTTTAAGTAATTTTGACATGGCCCAGTTTAAATTAGTGAGAAGTTGTGATGGGAATTCAAGATGTGTAAATATGAACAAATTATAGTGGAAAAAATGACAGTGAAAAGTGACCATATTATGTGAAAAAGGCACTCAGCCTTCTGAGTGCTATGGGAAAATAAAAGAAATAGATGCAAGAAATAATCTGGAGCATATGAAATGCACGCCAGTTCTTAGCTGGTATAAATATTCATTGCTTCAGGGGAGTCAGGCAAGCTGACATCAGCTGAGGGTATTAGCTACATGTCATGGGCTGAAATATTTCTTTCTGTGTGAAGAAGAAAGGTGGCTGTGGCAGCCACCTGGGTCTGTGGAGCTGAGGCCGGGTGGCTCAGAGGCAGGGGAGCGTGCCCCGGCACGACGCAGCCCCCGCGTCCCAAGCCCCGCTGTGGCTCCCGCCTTGCCCAGGCGTCCCCCCAGTCTCGCCTCTCCTGGGTTTCCTGTGCCCGTTCGCCCGCCGAGGGCTGTTCTCCTATGCTCCTGGGCTGAGTTTCATTTTGGATGAGAGAAAGGGCGCAGTGTTTCTTGCTGAGAGCTTTGTGCTGGTCTCTGCTGCATAAACACCGTGCTTGGAGAGGGGAGGTGGCAGAGCGTCCACATCAGAAGCACTGAGCTGGTCCTGAGGGCTGCATAACCCCATAGCCAGCTGCAGGGTTACTGACACGTGGTGACAAGTGTGCGGTGACCCACCTGTGAGGTGCCACCTCTGCTCTCCAGTGAGGATGGGCATGCTCGGCCGGGGAGAAAACGTGGGAGCAGAGAGCCCTCAGGAGGAAGCGCTGCGAGGCTTATCACCCTGCTTGTGGGTAAAACTGCAGCTGATTGAAATCCAGCACAAATCCTTACCAAATGCAGATGTGGGTATTGTTAGTGCTACAGTGGTGCCCGGGAAGGCTCCTCCAGTACTGCCTCAGATTGCAGGGGTTCAATCAGAGGCAGGAGGAGAAGAAAATGGCAGTCAGGAAAATCAGTGAGCGAATCTGTCTTTGTTCAGAGTCAGGAAGCTAATGCCAACTTCTCAAGGCATGGGAAGTGACGTTGGCTGCCAAATACAAAGTGCTCTGGATTATACAGAGTGCTCAGGATTTCACGGGAATAATTATGACAGTGAAATATTTTCTTAACATGACCTTGGGCCACATACTAAATAGAAAGAAGTAAATTTGGCACTAAAAATGCAAACTGAGCCACAGTAACTTAAACCAGCAGAGGATCTGGCCTCACAGAGCCTGCTCCACAGGGCCAGATCCTGCTGTCACTACACTGGTGTAAATCAGAGTGTATTTTGCTGAATTGGATGGAGGTACTGGGGCTTGAAGTGGGTAAGTGCGAGCATAATTTAGCAGCTGCTGATGAGCGCTGCCTTGTGCAAAGGAGAGGTCAGCAGGATCCTGGCTGAGCAAATCACTAGATCATGTGTAGTCCTCGCAGGAGCACCGTGAAACAAAAGAGTAGTTGCAAGACACAAAGTTAGCTTTCTGCTCCACAGCAAGCATGGATGGGGTTTGCTATAGACGTGGTCTGAGGGGACAGTTTGGCATGACAAAGTCCTAACCTGAGTCTCATCACTGTTTATGGCCACCCTGCTGGAGATAATTCACACACAGATACATCTTTCTGAAGGGCTGAGTGCATGTTCACTAACAGCTAAGAAGAATTCTCCCTTTCCTTAGCTCTGGTTGGTGCTCCTGAATATTTCTTATGTGCTTATTTCCGATCTAGATATGTTTGTTTGCCTCCTGCATCTGACACCTCCTTAAGATCAAATGAAGAAAAGGTTATTTTTACAGATATTATTACATATTTCTTTGCACTAACCAGCACCCCCCATTAACACCCAATGGTTCTAGTATCAAACAGCAAACAAAAAGATAGTGATGGGAAATTAGATGAGAATCTGTTTTGCATTCCCATTCTGAGTTCATTTTCCTCAGTTTAATTCATGAATAACTTTAGAAGAATAAAAAATATGATACCACTCCATTGGTACAACAGGATAAGCAACACCTGGAATTAGGCCAGCTTATATTTCATTAGATAAAGGGAGAACATATCAGACAGGCAAAAGGATTTTAGGAAGGGAAATAAAACATCACAACCCACTTTTGATTTATTTTTCTGCAGTAGCTACATGGCAAAAATATTAAGCAAATGTTGTCACTTAGATTGCCTTCCTCATCATCCTGAACATAAAGCCAATCTCTTACGTTAAAAGTAAAAATGAAAGCATTAGTTGTTTAGTGTTTTTTTTTTTTTTTTTTTTGGTGCAAATTTATGTCTGTTTGGCAAATGGAAATTAGAGAAATAAATTCCACGGAGCTTGGTACAGGCTTAAATTATGGGAGTTTAATCCAAATCCTTGGTGTTTTCAAATGCAAAGATCGGAGGTATCTATTTAACGTGTCTCCCTAGGGAGGAATTACATGATTTCTAACATGAGAAAATACCAGAGCCAAGGCAGAGGCCTGCTGTTCCTCCATCACGGAAGAACATGTTCCTTTGAAATTTCATCAGCTAGAAAATCAATGAGTAGGGTTTCAGATTTCATAGAGGAATTTTACTGTGGTTTTTTTTTTTTTTTTTTTTAGGTCCAAATGATAAAAATGCTATAAATTCTGTCTTAGACTCTGCAAGTGAAAGGTTTAAGAGATTATGTGAGTAAATCATTCATCCCTTCTGAATATCCTGCTGATAAAAGGGATCCCCTGATGTGATATGTACTGTCAGGTTTGAATTTGAAGCAGAGAATTTCTCTCAAGTTCCCTTTAGGGAATCTGTATGTTTTACACTGAATATTAGGATCACTTCTCCAGGCATAGGGAGGAAGCCAGAATGAGACCCTAAAGCCACAGAGAAATTATCAGAAAGAGATAAACTGGTTTCCTTTTTTATTAAATTCTTCTATAACCAGCTTTATAACCTAGCAAGTCACAAAAATTTCACAGTACATTACACATGCTCACTCGCGGGCATTTCACAAGATCAGGGAGGCGTCGCTGCATTTTCTGCTCTGGGCTGAGCACAAAGGCTGAGGGCAGGGCTCCAGCACCTCCGTTCCCAGGGACTCCAGCCCCTCTCTAACAGCTTTATATTTTGTTGACTGTTTCATTGCTATTAACTCTTGTTACTGGCATTTCATGTCATTATTTGATTCTTGGGCAGCAGTAGGCCAAGAGACTTTTAAGCGCAGCATAAAAGAAGCTGCCGCTCGATACGCCGGGAGAAGCTGTGACTGTTCCTCACTCTCTATACCCTCACGTGCCTGTAAACAAATGCTCCCTATGGTAAAACCAGCACAAGCCTAGAGAAGCTGCGGTGAAGCCAGTGTCGCGCCGGGAACCATGGGAGCACGTATCGCTCAGACCTGTGCCTGCGTGGGGCAGGTGTTCCTCCGAGGTGCAGTCCCTGTATGAGCACTGCAGGGGTGTGAGGGGTGCAGGAGCTGGCGGGCGTGTGCAGTGTCACCAGCATCTCTGGGGATGAAGGCAGTGGCACCTGAAACTGCCTCCACTGTGCTGGCAGTGGTGCTGAGTGGCGGCGTAAGGAGCTCGCTGCCTGCCCGTGCGTAGCCTTGCCCCTCAGTATACGGAGAGCAGCAGCAGGTTGCTCCTGGGGAGCTGGAGAAAGGCTGACAGCTGGGCTCGAAGGAGCAGCGATCTCTTTGGGGCAGAGAGGACTGCCCCCCACAACTCTGTAGGCATTTTGGCATCCCTTTTTTCCTCCCTCCTCTCTGAACAGGAGGAGTAGCAAACTGTAGTGTGGGCTAGGAAAAAAAAAAAAGAAAAAACAAAGAGGCTGTGTTTCCTTTCTGTGCCCGGAGTGACTGCTAGCTGCTGGCACTTGCTCACATCCCATTTCCAGCAACCTGGCTGCCCCGAGGGGTGCTTGCTCGCTCTGCCTCCCGCTGCCTGGTGCCTGGGGGCCGTGCACAGGCAGTTTCCTAATGGAGCTGCCCCCACACCTGCCCCCTGGCTACAGGGCACTGCATGGGTTATGGCAGCACGGTGGTTATCTCCTTGCTATCGGGATGGCGGAGCTAACGCTTGGGGGACAGCCATCTGAAGATGCGGCTTTGTTTTGACCTGCTCTGCCGTGGAAGTGCGGAGGATTTATGTGCGCTCTGAAAACCCCGTCCCTCGGCCCTGATGGAGAAGCAGTCCTCCAACTGCATGTGGGAGCTGCGGTGATAAATACCATTGACACCGCAAGAAAATCGGATACGCCATGTCACAGCTCCTGCGCTTGTTTGTCTGCTGTTTGAGCAGCCATGAATCAGTGAACGCAGAAACAAAGAGCCCTGTGAGGCATCCGATAAACATGTTTAAGAAAAATCTGAGCCACGTTAATTTTAATTTGGAAGACGACTATTAGAACACAGTTCAACCCAACAGAACTGAGTGTTAGCCAACTCCTTTTGCCCTCTCCCACGGGAAAGAGGGCTATAAAATAAAACCGACTCATAAAAAGCTGTTAGTCAACCTGTTCCCCGCTTGTGGCACAGGATGGCAAGGGTCCTAGAGGGAGAGCTGGTGGGGGGATAGTGGAAGGTAAGCAGGAAAAAAGGCTGAAATTCAGAGAAGGGGATGATTGTGTGCAATAGAGAACAAAAACACCCTGGAGAAGCTCAGACTGCTCAGAGCCAGTGTGTAAATTCACTCCTGAAAGTTTAAAAGTTCACAATGCCAGGTTACGATTCCCATGTTGCAGGAGAAAATCAGGAGCTCACGTTCTGATTACAGTCGGGGCAATCCCGCGCCACGCTGACCGCCAGGCCTCGCTGCCGAGCCGCGTGTGCGGGGCTGAGCCGCCTGGCTCCGTGCAGGGGAGTGGATCCTCCGCAGACCCGTACCTCTCGTTTTGCAACGGTGATGTTTTCCTTATGTGCAGTGGTTGCACCGCGAGAAGGGCAGGGTAAGCAGTTTTCTAAGCAGCATTTTAAGTGGGTGGAAACAAGCGTTTTTTTTCCACTGGATTTGAGTTGGGTTCTAGCATTTCAGTACCTTCAAGAAGCTGCTCTTGGATAGCCCGAAATAACAGTCTGTGAAAATGGATGTTTTCTAAGGTGTCGATTTAAAGCTCATTGAAGTCAATGGGAACTTTTTTATTGGCTTCACTGGGCATCAGTTTGGGCTATAAACTCTACTGAATTTAAAGAACCCCAAAATAGAAACATTCTGGACTGAAGCTGTTGGATTTGGCAGGGTCTGCTTTATAACGGGGCTTTGTTAGCTTAAATTCAGGCAAGGTTAAGGAAATGATGCTAATCAAGAGGTTCTTTGTAAAATGAGTCCAAATGTCTCAATTGTTCTACTTAATAGAAAAGGGTCAGCCAAAAAAGGAGTTGTTTTGGTGAAAGTAAATCCTAAAAGTTTTTCAGGACTGAATGCCACTTTTACTTTTATTTAGAGACTGTTTCTTTGGGAGTTTCAGCTAGGTCGCGCTGTCCAAACAAGAGGCAGAGGACAGAAAAACAGCTGTTTGTTGTAGCAGTTCAGTCTCAATATTTCTCCGCAGCAGAATGTGCACACACTTGGCACTCCTTCCATTACTGATTAGCAATAGCTTCACTGAAGCTGGGAGAATTTCATCACTTTCTGGTTTCCCCACACCTGCGCAGAGTCACAAAGCCAAGCGTGCCCTCTGGGAAAGGCCAGGCTGTGGTTCCTGAAGGCTGCTGCAGCACCTCGTGCAGTCGCTGGCAAAGGTGCACATCCCGCGAGCATCAGCGCTGCGTGCCCCAGCTCAATGCACCAGCGCTGCAGCGGGCACCGGGTGCCCCTCGCTGGAGCCTCCTCTGCGGGGGGCTGCCACGCAAACGTGGTAGATGTGCAACGAAAGCCTAGAGGTGCCCCTTGCAGTGCTTTAGTTGTGAAAGAAGGTGGTATCTTACCAGCCTCTCTTAGTTCTTTGTGCTAAAACGTGTTTTTGCAGGCAATTGTTTCTGTGGACTAGTTCTTGGTAAGCCAGACGGTATTCTTGTGTTTATCTTTTTTTCTGTATGAACTACACATCATGATGTGAAGATGCACTTTGTCCCAGGAGCACCCACTCCTTACTTTAAGGGACAAGCAGGATTTAGCAGAGGCCCAAAATTTAAAGAAGCTTTTATTTGCTGAAAGGCCAAAAGGAGATGAGGGAAGGGAAGTGTTGAGGGAGAGGAGAAGATGGATCTTGCAGTGCTTATCTTTCAGCCCACACGGCCATGTTATCACATCCATGCCCCGAATCTGCAAACCATTAGTCAGGGCCAGACTCTGCTGCCTTTGCTGGAAGATAGTTTTGAACTCAGGCATCTAAAATAGGATGCTGCAAGATACTGTGAAACAGGATGCGCAGATCAGCTTTTATTCTTCTAAATGTCACCCTTTTTAGAGAAATAGCTTTCTTCTCCTCTTTCACCTTCTACTGGGGTTTACTTACCCTGCAGAAATAATCACATCTTCCCCGAGGAAGTCTCTAGTCGTGCTCCTCCCACAATTATACAATAAGACTCTTGTTTCATCTTTTATATGTCTTACCATAGAGTCAGCCTTGATTACTGTCATTTGTTGATCAGTTCTGACTGCAGAGCTGACCATCAGCGGCCCTGGCATCCACTACTTCTGCTCTGCTCATCTCCAGGTGTTTGCCCCCTGCAGCTCCTCAGGAATACGGCCAGCTGCTCCTAGGTGGTGTTTTTTGTTTGCATTCTTTTAAATGAAAATAATGATTTTTGGTTGTGGACAAAAGAAGAACTGTGCTGGCATAGGGTGTTAACTTAGGCAGATTTTACTATATTTCTGAGGGGCATAAACCATTATCTGGTGTCCTCCCTTTCCTCCAAATGAAACCGTATGTACCTTCCTTTAAAAATGTATTTCGTGTGTAAGTCACATAGTGAGACATTAAATGCAGTATAAAGACAGTAATAAAAGTGGCTATAACATTTATATATTTTTCATGACCAAAGTGCTTTGCAGTTGATGCCGTAAATGCATGCTTTGCACAGCAAGCAGCAATACACTGCAAAAGACTACAGTGGCATAAGGGTAGGCAGCTGCCTAGGACAAAATGGGGGCCAGGGTGTCCATCCCAGCCATGGAGGGGCTGCTGAGGAATGGGCTTTGGCGGTCAGCATAGAAAATGCTGCTGGGAAGGGGAGGAGACCCAGTACAGAAGCATTGCATGAAGTTCCTACGTAGCAGCAGAGAAGGAAGCATGTCCCAGGTCTCCTCCTGTCATGTCTCAGTTCTGCCTCTTCCCTCTCTCCTTCCAGCATCAGAGGCCTCTTGATATTGGGGACATAACATTCAGCATCACCTGCCTTGCTAAGAAATCATGGGGTTAGGTCCAGGGCAGTCCTGGCTGCACAGTAGGCTTTGAGAGGAAAAGCAGATAAAAACATGATGTAAGGGAAGAACAGGGGAAATATTGCTATTGAGATTTTCCCCAGGGTTTTCCGGTTGTGCTTTTTTTTTTTTTTTTCCCTGTACGTCTGATTTGTTGCAACAGGATGAAGCATATTCCAGAGATGCTGACTGCCCTCTAGCCACACTTTCCGAAACAGCCACATCTTGCACAACTGAGGAGCTCCATTTCCTTTCACAGGGTTTTTTTTTTCCCCAAGTAGGAAAGCGGCAGCTCGTTATTCAGTAAATCCACCAAATCCACCCCTACCTGCTGCAGGTATTTCTTATTTCCACGTTGTAGACCAGCCTCTTGCCTTTGTGGTCCCCAGACACCAGCGTTTCACAAACGCTGTTGTCAGTAGATGTGGGCAGAGTGTGTTAGAGCCACTTGCCTGGGCAGTGTCCCTCTTACAGAAGAGGATGTTGCTTTGTAGACTGGCAGGTGTTGAGGCATTTATTCCCCAAATTTGGAGGAACAGGAAAGGCAGACAGCACAGGGAATGTGGATCCATGTTGTCCCTCCCCACCCTGAGGCTGAGGATCCTGTGCCTTCCCCAGCAGCTGACGGGAGCAGGAGATGCATGCGAGTTGGCCATGGATAAGTCTCTGTCTTGTTCTCCATTCTATTTAAAATTGTTCAGAGGGCATCCAGCGTTTGGACAGACATCAATCTGCAAAGTGATTTTTTTTTTTTTCAAATATCCACTGACGTTTACGGAATACGCACAATGAATGCTAAAAAAATCTCTGATGTTCCCTAAGTCATTGCCCACAGCCTGCACTTCATACTCCATTATGTGGTGTAACTTTTAAAAACTTTTTTTTTAAAGGTCATGCTGTTTATGCTGCATAATATATAATATAATTCCACTGTGAATTAGAAACATACTTTACAGCCTGCTGCTGTGCTTCATGAAGGTGAACAAGATTTGAAATCACAGGTCTCCTCCTCATGTGGAAGCAGTTGTGGAAAATATTTCAGTATCATCATAACGGGGGGCCTGGATGGCTTTATGGACTAGAAACAAGCTACAGAGGCCATTCCAGGACACCGTGCCACATACTGCTGCCTACTTTCTGGTCTGCCTACAGCAGAACATTCTCCCACTGTTGACACTGAACACAACTGTGCTAAATTTGATTTCACTTTGCTGTTACAGGATTTGGGCGGTAAACTGTAACGTTCCCTCACCCACAGCTATTTCCTTTAGCTACAGAGGATATGCTCAGCCATGATGAGTTTCTCTCTCAGGATAAAGCAGAGTTGATTTCCTATGTGTTGAAATAGTTACAGGCATGCTCAATTTCTAGATACACCAATTCCCTGGAAGGATTAAGTATTTCATTGCTTGATAGTAGAACTATTTAAAAATAAAAAATAAAAAAAATTGTTGTCCTCTTTCTTTCCAGGTAAACTGTGGCATTGAAACTGGATTTTGAGAGACATACAGTCTGATTCTGAAATTGCCCTGTGACAGCTCTTCAGGGAGCCAGGATCAAAGGTAAGCAAATGAGTTAGAGTCACAGATATTTGATCCTTATTTTAAAAACTTCAGGCCACACACTACTTCAGAAAGAACAACACACAAAAAGGAGAGCAGGCAAGGGGCACAGAAAGAGATTGCAAAAAAGAGTGAAAAGTATTTTGATCTCACTTCTGTGTAGAACACGTAATACGTCTGAAAAGGTATGGGAAGAGTCTGGATAATATAAACTGTGTGATGCTGGTGAGACGGAGGTGATAAATAAACGAATTTAGTAAATAAGCAGGGTTTCAGAGAGCTATTAGAGAAGTAGGAACAGTAAGTAATATAAAGAAGACACTGAGAAGTGGATTTCTTCCATCTAAGGTTAGAAGCGGTAAGTCTCACATGAAAATGAAATTATATGTTTTTTGAGCAATATGGAAAATTATATAATTGCATGTTTGCAAGGTCTCTTAGCAGATGCTGGTATACTTTAAGAGAGGTGTTTGGATGAAAGGGGCAGGCCAGGCTGCAAATGAAGGACTGCAATGAAGTACGCACGTGCTGCCAAACACATCTGCAGGGCAACAGGGACTACTTGCCTGGCGCTGGCAAGGGGACGCTAGGAATCGCAAGTAGGGGAGGGGGAAGCACCGGGCAGCGTCTCTACAGCCCCTTACATCCAGTCATAACGACGCTTACTGCAAGGGTAGCCCTGAGGTGATGTGCCATGAAGACAGGCCAGGAACCTGACTTGAGGCCTGGGCCTGTCCTGAGGCTTACCCTCTGGTTCATTGCTGAATGTGCGGCATATGATTAACTGCTAACATAACACACAGTTACAGTGCTCTCAAGCAGCAATCTTTTGCACCTTTTGTGGAAGAAAGAAAAGGCTACATTGTCTGTAAACTCAGCTCCATCTTCCTACTGCTGATATATCCTCCTTGGAATATATTTTTGGTCCCTGTATTAGGTCTACAATGTGCCAGAATACTCATGCATGATTACTGAGTTAACAAAAGACAATGTTACTTTTTGTACAACTAATTTTTTATTATAAAGCCACTTTTTTATGTTTAAATATACTATCAACATAGTCTGCAATGTATTAAAAATACCTTGGAAAAAGTGAAAGAAAGAAACATTTCACATACAGGCACAAATCAAAGAACTGAAACAACTCTGTTTCTTCAATATCTGTGCTAGAAGAGATGGACAGCAAATTATTTTTGACTTTCAACCAATGGAAATAAACTTGGTCAAAATTTCACACAGATAAAATATTTTATAGGTGAAAACTCCATGATATTCCTGTAGTGAAGTTCTTGGTCAGCACATCTTAAGGTGTATTTGACATGACTGAGAATGCTCCTAGTTATTTGGTGCATATTAATTTCAAGCAAATATTTAATTTTCCATTGAATGTTGTTAAAATACAGGATAAAAATCTTTCAGTATAAGCAATCAAGAAAAAACCATACCACTAAGTACTACCAGGGTGAGCATCACCCTGCAAGCCTAAGAAAAGAACAGATACAAGGTTCTCATATCTACTGTACAGGAACATCTTTACGCAGTCCATCCAACAATCTTATACATCAGTGCCCTCAAATGCCTGGCTTCATACGTAACCGTGTTTTTCCCACTGTGTATCCTTTTCTCTTCGAGTGGTTGCTCAATGACAGCTGGGATGTTTCTTCCATACAGTTCACACTGCTTCAGAAATTGAATGCACTCTTGAATAACACTGTCACGTAGCATGATCATGTGCTTGGACATGTTCTCCAGCAAGGACAGGAAACACCTTTTGGCATAATACCACGTATCAGTGCTTAGTTTTTTGTTATACGGCTCCAGGCTTTTAATGACCCTTGAAATACCGAAGTCATAGTTTCCTTTCACACAGTAAAGGGTACCAATGACTAGATTGACAATGCAAAGATGGTAGATATTTTTATCAGGATCATCATAGGACAGCTGTTCTTCCCCTTTCTCAATCTTCCTCATCAATTCCTCCGCGTCTTCATTCTGGCTTGTCAGGATGTAGGAAACACAGAGATTAGCTAACACAATGGCACTAACGTGGAGAATGTTGTCACAGTGCTTTTTAACTATCGGCTCGTAGAAGCTAATAGCCTCTTTATACTTGTTTTCTTGCATGAAGAGCACGTGAGCCACATTGAGCTTCCATACTTCGTAGTCATTACAGAACTCCACTGATTTGCGGAAAATCTTTTCTACCATTGTGTAGTTCTTCATGTCCCAGTAAATCTTTGCCTGGGCCATCAAGACAGGTATATATTTATCCAGAGTCTCATCATACTCATTGACAGCCTTTTTTACAGCTTCATCATCCCAGTTTTGTCTAGCTTCCTGTACCTGCTTCGTGAGTTTTCTCAGCTGCTCAGTCAGCATCCCTGCTGAATCATCCAGCTTGTGGAAAGCCTCCTCGGGGGCAGTCTGACAAGTAATAATGGCATCCAGGAAGTTGTACAAATACGGTGTGAGCAGTTTGTAGGTCAAATGGGCATTCTCTGCCAACACATCGGCTGCCAGGTCATAGTACTGATGCTTGCAATAGAGGAGCAGCAAGTTTCCAAAAGTTTCTGGCGGACAGGGGTTCTGCAGCAGAAGAAACTGCAGTTTCTCGAACCCTTCAGTGGGCTGGCTGTCCATGTTCATTAGCGCCTGGTTGTGCAGCGTGACCGGATCCAACTCCTCCTCAGCCCTGGGCGGCATATCCGTGAGCGCCTCCTGGGCTGCCTTCAGGTTGTGCAGTTGGTACTCGATGGCAGCCTTGAGGTTGAAGGCCTCCACGAGGGCCGTGCGGTGCAGGAGCAGGGTGTTGCCCACACTGCGGACATCAATGCCCTCAGTGGTCATGCCCACGCTGAGCTCGGGGTGCTGGTGGATGCCGCGCTCTATGATATCGGAGATGTGTTTGAGGGCAGGGGCGTACTGCTTGGCCGCGTAGCAGCACAGCGCCATGTTGTAGGACAGCTCGGGGCAGCAGCCCAGCACCTGCATGGCACCGGCAAACTTGCCGCTGGCCTCTTCGTGCCGCCCCTGCCGGTACAGCAGGCAGCCCAGGTTGATCTCGGCGTCGGCCCGCTCCGAGGGGTCCTGGGCCGCGCCGGGGCCGCCATCCGCGGCGGCGGCGAGCGCCTCCTCCACCAGGCTCTTGGCCGCCGGCAGGTCGCCCTGGGCGTAGCGCACGGCGGCCTGGAGGCGCAGGGCGCGGCCCTGGTAGGCGGGCTGGGTCAGCAGCGGGCTGGCGGGCCGCAGGGGCTCGCCGGAGAGCC
>VXAL01003463.1:46638-140725 GCA_013399475.1 Chauna torquata
CGGGAGCGGCGCGGGCCGCGGGGGTCGTACGGCCCCGGGCTGCCCCCGCTGGGCCCCGCGTGAGACGTGTGCGGGCGGCCGCAGGCCCGGTTCTTCCGTTATCCTGCAACAGCAGATGCCGGGTTCGGCTTTCCGTGCGGTGCCACCAGCCCGGAAATTGCAACGCAAACGTAAAGTCGAGGCAGGGTCAAAACCGCGGCCCCAGCAAAGGCCTGCTGTGCTTCTGAGCACGGCTTACGCTTGCATGTGAACTTGGCGGGGACTGAATTCGGCTGTAAAACAAATGCGTGCTGTCTCTGACCCCAGTGCTTAGCGGCGCAACTCTGACTGCTGACATCCAGCAGCTGCTAGAAGTCACCAAATGTCACCAAAATCTGTTACTGTGGGGAAAATGAGTTCCTCTGCCCGCCCTGCCCGCCTGTGCGAGGAGGCTGAGGGTGCTGCTGCCGCAGGGAGAGCCGAGCTGGGCGATGGATGCGCCAGCAGCGCGTGCCGCCCGCCTGCCGCCCGCTGCCCTTGCTGGCCTCGGCCGGGCTCCCCGTCCCGCGGCCCCGTGTGTGGCAAAAGAGAAGCACAGCTGGGGAGGGACAGCAGAGCTGACCAAAGCTGCTGTGTGGGCACTTGTAAATTCTGCCACAGCTGCATGTCGGGCACGCCAAGTGGCATGGGATGGGGAGAAGCAGATGGGAGCAGGATTTGCTGCCGTGACATGCTGCTGCTGCGGGAGCGCTGCACGGCGCACGCGGGGCCGCAGTTTTCTGTTGCTGGAGGCTGCTGTTGCTCAGCTGCGCTGGTGAGGCGGCCACTGGCCTTAGCTGTGCTCTGAACACCACCTGGTGCGCCCGTGCTGGATCCCTGGCGGCTGCGCGCTCCTGTGTGCCCTCCACCTTGCTGGCATTTCTTCTTCCTTTCCTCCCATAGCTTAACACGATGCTTTCCAGCTTCTGCTGAGTGCTAATGACTAGTTACGGCACTAGAAAGCCACTCTAAAAGTGCCTGATGCTGGAACAAGATGCTGGGTTTACAATGGCTGCATCCTTGTTTTTGTAGGAGCCACGATGCAAATGAGACCTGATGCTAGAGAAGGAAATCATATTTTCTATATTTGCCTATCATTTTCTGTTCCCCTTTGTGCTTTTTATCTTAAGTAGAAAACCAGAGTGTGTAATAACAATTCCACATCAGCTAAAATAGATCTCTTGTCCTTAAAACACTACCTAGACCTGAATATGTTCCTCATTTCAATATTTCCTGCAGCTGAAAAGAACAAGGAGTAAAATCAAAATTTACTAATTTTTTTTTCAATTCTTTTAATTTATTTCTAAATCTTGGGTAATTAAGTATTTTTAAGCAGTAAGTAAGAGAAAAGCCCCTACTGTAAGAGAAAGCCCTAAGCCAAACACACAGCTCTGGAACACAGGACAAGAAGTACTTTATCCATGTCTTGTGCTTTTTGAATTTGAAACATCTCCTTCATAATGTATCAAAAGCCCAGGTTTGTAAAGGCTGATGGAAGAATGTTTATATCCTAACAGAATCTGATAGCTCTCCTACTGCTTTAAAAGAGTAGATCAAATATTTTCCTACTTTTCTGAAATTGCTAATTTCGACAGTGTAATTTTTCCTTGGAGGGATCTATAGTTTTTTTTTTTTTGCCAAGGAGACATCGTATTTCTACTGAATAATGATAATCCGGTATCACAGACTTGTACTAATTTGTATATTTTTTATACAACTAAATAGTTCTGCTAAAGTCATTGGCCAGATTTGGTTTCTGGTCATTCCAGAATAATGCCAAGTGCAGCTGCTGAAGTTAAGTTTGTTCCCAGGAATGAGTGCTGCAAGGTCATGTTTCAAAAATTATATTTGAGCTGCTCAGTCACATGTGTTTTCACTGCTCTGCTATTTGTGTGATTCAGGAATCAATACATACAGCTCTGATTCATCCTGACAAGGTAGTTTCAATGAAAAATAAAAGTGATAAATAAAAAAAAATAAATCACAGGAAACCATTAAAGTGATTTATTATTTTTTAGAGAGACCAATAAAATCAAGTTGTTAATTTCAAAAACATGCTTTAAAAAGCTGAATCAGCATTGTTTGATCTACTAAAGCAAAATGGTGAGGGTAATTATCTTAAAATGCAAAAAGGAAAAGGAGGCAGAAGTCTTTCTTGTTATGCATTTTTGAAAGTTTGTAGGGTGCACTTGCATTAGAAAATACACACTATTTCTGTGCGTGTCAGTCATTTCCCATATGTGAAGGTTAAAAGCTTACAATGGTATTCCCTACACAACTGTAAGATGCAGTGTGCAACATGCTTATAAATTGGTAATTAAATACAAGGTAATCCAAGAACGAAAAGGTAACAAGCAATACACAGTATATATTCTAATACTGTCACATTCGAGTCATGAAAAATTTCTGGAGTCTCTCATTTCAGCTGGTTTATACCTCACATCTCATTGTTAGAAACCACTCACACAATTTTACTATTAAAATCACCAGTTTCTTTGACAAAGCCAATAAAAGAATGTCTTGCTTTACATTTTCTTGACCAGAATATTCTAAGCATACGAAGTGTCTGTTAATATGCTTTACATAGCCTCGAAATAAACCTGCTCTAAATTTGTACTCAAATTGTTTAATCGTATGGAGGGAAAATAAATATTTGGCCTGTAGGCTGAAACACTCCCATTTTTCTACTAGGATTAATTAGTCTAAATATTAAAAATGATCTTAGGCACTGCTGGTTGCAGTTTTCAAAAACAGTTTGTGAGTACTAGTATTGGCTTTGCTGATAACTACAGGCACGTTATGAATTTGCAGTGCACTATAAGAAGGAGCAATTAGCAAGGACACCAGTCCGAAAAATGCAGCTGCTGTACCAAGGACACAATCTGAATGAATACCTGAGCTAAAAAGAAACACACTCATCTACGCTATAGTTATTTTCTGCAGGGCACAAAACATACTAATGGCCTTCTCAGCAAGATCGCTGGTCTGGCAAAGAAGTAAGAGCTGGCTACGGCAGAGCTACATGGGGAGTTAAGTGTCTAATTGCCACATTAGGCATCCAAATTAAACTTTTATGAGCTACTGCTGCCTAACCTTGTGTGTGACACAAAACTGTGTCCTGCCAGAAGCAGATGTCTATGTCTTGATCAAGTTACGAAGTTTTCTTTTGCCTGTAGGTCCCAGGCTGGGAGAAAGGCAAAATGGTGGTCCGCTTTCAGGGCAAATTGTCTGGTTTTACTAAACTATGGCTAACGACACCTCTTGGCCATCTTGTTCTTTGCATGCGGGAAACCCTTCTTCTGTCTGATGCACGGGAGAGCCTCCAGCCCAGGTGCTCCTCGCCTTGAACAGTACTTGATTTTCTGGTGGGGTCACAGTGTCGCATTGCAGAGGTGTGCTTTAACCCAGGAGGACACACACAGGAGCCCCTCCTGAGCTCTTCCACCAAAGCCCTTCTGCTCTGTGCAGCTCCCCAGGAGCGAAGTGGAAACCATGGATGCACACGGCAGGCGTCCCGTCTCCTTGTTGGGCATGCGTAAAGGGCTTTAGAGGAGGGCAGGGGACAAGCCCACGCTTGTGACTCCCCACAGGCCAGTGGGGAAGGTGCACCTGCAGTTTGGAGCCTGCTCCAAACCAAATAGCGTTCGAATGCCAGGCTCTCTCCTGATTGCCCCAGGTGATGCTGTAGCATTTAGACTTTTTTCTTTGGTGAGGAAAGGTTGATTTTTGGTAAGTGGTCTCATCTCACAGGTAGGAATCCCGAGTGGAATTGCTGCCTGGCTTGAACTATTTTTGAGGCCTGCATTGCAGTTAAACTGGCTCAAAGCACCTTTGGGGGACAATGCAGGCCCTGTGACCCCATGGATGTGCCTTGTGCTCACTGCATTTTAGCACTGGAGTTGTAAATCCTCGAGTCTCCATTCAAGGCAAAATTTCCACTAACGGGAGGGGCAAGGAAGTGAGGACTCATCTGTTGCTGAGCCAGAACAGTGTGTGGTGGGCATCTCCAGGGGAAGGCCAAGCAGCGCCCTGCTAGCACTGTGCTGGGTAGCAGTGGGTTCGCCATCCTCTTCGCTACATGTCCTTTGTCCTTGCCTCTGCTGGTCCTGTGTTTTATATGCAACCGCAGAACTAACCTGATTTCAGTGGGTTTTGATCTGTGCATGTGCAGCTGGCAGGGAAACAAGTAAAAGAAGGAGCATGCCAATTTCATAACCCACAGTCATCTCTCTGTGCTATGTACGTCTCAGGATAGTTAGACAAAACTGACTGAAGTCCTGGAAAAATGTTTCAGTGTCGGAAATCATGAAAAGCAGATACAATGTCTGCCCATCAAACTTGTAAGCACCAGTTAAAAAGTGTTTTCCATCACCTTAAGTATGAGAAACTTGGAATATGTTTCTTTACCCTACCGCATATTTCCACAAAGAATTTTCTTTTTCTCTCAAAAATGCAAGTCTTTTGCTGATTCTTAAGCTGTGTTAAAAAAAATTTAGCATGTCTTAAGATTTTTTTTTTTTTTTAAGATTGAGCTATATATATCACTTTCAGACACCAAATTCTGTTCTGTGATACACCACTGTGACCCCCTGATTTCAGTAGGGTTGCTTCGTTTTGCCTGAGAACAATTTGATAAAGATCTAACCGTGCACTCTCATTTTCTTCCTTGCGCTGGAGGAACAGAACCATAACATTAGTCAGCACTTTCTGAATTTTGACCCACAATAGCAAAGATACCAAAAGACAGGAGAAATAGATGGAGGCAATTACAAACAGTCACTTGATTGATGGTTGACATTGTTAGAGCTTCAACTGTATGTCAGGTTGCGGTGGTGCTGAATTCCCATCACTGCCGGTGGGTGTTGCCACGGGCAACAGCGCGCTGAAGCCAATAAAAAGGAGAGGAAATGAGGGGAAACTCAACCTTGGGGGGAGCTGTAGGGTACGTGCCATAAATTACGTTATACTTAGCAATATGCAATATCAAAATTCAGGAAAGCTGTGTGTACCTGCCAGCAGCACTATGTCAATTCCTAGTATCTGTTTCTCCCATAAAGTATGTGTTACAAGTTTTATATGGCGTGCCGCTTACTGTCCTGCATCTATCTTCATTCAGGGAAGAATGAAGTGGTAAAATAATAGCAGAAACGTTTCCATTCGGTGCGTGTATTCACTGCTGTGCGATCTGGATTCCTGCTCCTTCCCTGCTTCTTTCTGATAGAGAAAATGATGTGGTTCAGTTGCCTGCTAACAGATTGGCTTGCAATGGGACCGAAATTTCCAGCTATTCCCCTCTACACGTGATTAGTAGCACGGAGGGTTTTGTTTTGTTGTTGGTCTGTTGTTTTTTTTAAGGAAGTGATCAGCAGATTTTTTTCTGTTTGATTGTCAGACAGATGTAGCCAGCTTTTCAAAGGTGCTAATGACTCACTTTCCGTGGAAAGCGGGAAGGCTCTTTGTAGCATCTGAGCAGTTGGGCCAGTTCTGATTTCCATGAAGCTGGTGCCAGTTCAAGGTACTTCCATGAAGTAAACGGACTTTGTGACAGGTGCAAAATTAAGCTGAATTCAGCTTTAATTTCTGCTGCCAGGCTATCCTATGTTTAGTATTGCATTTTTCATGCGATACTAGGACAAAGGCTTTTCTTCTCCTGTGAATGGGAACTCGTAAGCACTGCAACACAACTCCTCTTGTGCCCGGTCATGCAGCAGAGAAAGCACCCTCGATTCATAGATCACAGTTTTGCTATACTAATGATCTCTGCTCTAATGGAAGGAGACCCACTTTCACATAATACCAGCATCATCACACAGAACTGGACACATTTGGTTTTGTGACCTATCGTGTTTGCTTAAACTTTAATGAACCCCTCTACCGCAGATGTCTACATGTGAGCCTGGTACTGCCGTAGCTGTAATAATATCATCTTAAATTGTACTGAAAGAACTGCAAGGGAAGTAAGAGGTAGTCAGTCCAGCATGATGATATTCTTTCTCTCCACTATTTCAAAATATTAATTTCAGCTGCAAATTGTACTAGAAAGGCTTACCCATAGTCCAGTTTTCAATTTAATGTAAACCTGAAGCATAAGGCAGCAGATTTCCTTTTTTATTTTTATTCTATTTTCATTGAAGCCCATTATTATTTTTTTTCCTTAGGGGACACTGTAATTTAAAAAAATGAATGTGTTAAAGGAGTATTTAAAAAAAAAAAAACAAAAAAACCTTGTAAAATTACCATGCAATATTTTGCTTTTATGCAAGCTTCCCCTTGCTGAGAAATTTACTGCATTGTTAATATGAATTTCTCAGGGAAGCAGGGACAGATTGGTATTTTTAAAGATAATAAAGTTTGTTTTTAAATGTAGCAAAGGTAGGCAATTCTAAAGGCCCTGATCAATCACTAAGAAGCTTTGTTGTAAAAAAATACTTCTTTAGAATACAAAGCAGGCTTTTCAGAACATCCAGGCATAAAAGAGGAGGGAAGAGTGAGAGAGGAACATCACAAAAGCAGGCATAATTGATTCATAACATGTACTGAAGAGATGCAAAACAACAATGTAATTACGTACTATTCTGTTTTCCTGCAGCTCCTTGCATGTGACTTGACCAGCGTGCATCCCAGTTCTGCTCTGTATTATTAATTTTATTAAGCTGTAAGTTCTGATATTTCAGTCTGTTGTCAGCTTTACAGATTTTTACAGCAGCAGCTGAAATGTAGCAGAGCTGAATGTATGCTTCTTGTGCTAAGTCTTCCATGTCATTTCAGAAACCAGCGCAATCTCACCGCAGGCCTTCCCTTCAGACCGATTAAGCCTCCGAGTAAAAGCAAACTAGGCTACCATCAAGATAATATCCAATCATTTAAGCATGTCAGTGAAAGCATTTCTTAAAAAAATGGTGTGCCGAAGCTTACGGAAGCCTTTCAGACAGCTTTTATCATAAATGGACATTGACATTTGCAGGCTTAATTTATGTCTTTCAGAGACATGGTGAAGCTAGAGGAAAAGGAGGACGAGGATGCTGCCTGAGAAGGAAGTCTTTTTTGGTGCAGCTCCTCCCATTTACCTCTGTTTACTGCCACGGAGTCCAGCATAGGCTTCAGTTTCACATTCAGCTTCACTAGACACTAGAAGAAAATAAAAAAAAAAGAGAGGGAGAGAAAAAATATTAGCAGTATTTCCAGTCTGCTGATGGACAGTCTAGGGAGTAACATGGCAAAAAGAGCCTGATCTGCACCATGCCCCCACCCTCCTCGCCCCCAGCTGTAAATTCCTGCGTAGGTAAAGTTTATCTTTCCCTTTGAGATTTCTTTATCTTATACTCATTTGACCTGAGGCTTTAAGTAAGCCACCAAAAATGTTAAAAAAGCACATAAGGTGGCAGAATTGCTGCTCAACTACTTCAGCTTTCTTGTAATCCTTTAAGATAGTCCTTCTGAGGCATCCCCCGAGTGCCTGGGGCTTCCTGGTTGCTGATGTCTATCAACTAGTTGGAGGACAAGTTGGACAAAGCTGAAGTAAGCTTTGGATTCTCCCATTTGCTAGCTTCTTATTTCCTGCTGTAGATGGGTAAACCACAACAGTACCATGCTTTCCAAAGGTGGCAAAAAATCCCTTTCTGCGTGCTCAAAGAAAAAAAAGAAAAAGGTTTTCTCTCCAAATTTCGCTGAAATCACCTCTTTCTACATACCTAGTCCAAAGCCCACAGAAACCAGTAAGAATCTTTTATCTGTTTTCAGCTGGCTTTGAATCAGCCCCCAAATGATATAATCCCTGTGTGCCTTTACTAGAAGTTTATTTCACCTTCCTCTTTAACATCCAATATTTCTGTGGAAAGACCGTAAGCGTTTCATGTAGTTTTGTCCCTACATTAAAGAGAGACAGAACCTCATTAACAGCAGCACACGAATGTGAAGAAAGGATTAACCAGCTACCCTGAAAGTAGTCATGTACTGTGCTGGTTTAGGACAGAAGAAGTATTTTTCTTTTGCAGCTTTTTTCATTAGGAAGAGATGGGTTCTGCTGAAAGTTGGGTATTGCGCTTTCTCTGATAGCTTGGAAACTGTATCTGCCATTTGAAATATGGGATTGGTGCGAGGAAAGAAAAAGATGGAGAAGGCAGCAAAAGTTGTTCTTCTAAAAGTGTAGAAAATTATAATGCAGAGAAAGGAGAAGGGAAGAACGTACCTTTGCAGTTGGTAATTTTCTTTTTTTTTTGCTTCAAATAGCAGGCTTAACAGCAACTACTTTAAAGGGCCCCCAGAGCCCAGACACTACTAAAGAACTGGATTTTTTATAGCTAGCCTGCAAGCCATGGAGCTTGGCTAGCTACTGAAGTAAGTCTTGGTAAATTTTTAATTGAGCTATTATATGATAATTAAGGGTTAATGGCCTGATTTTAAGATGTGCTGAAAACTTGCAATTTCAGTTGACTTCAGTAGGAAATATGAATGCTCAGCACTTCTGAAAAATCATGCCATGAGTAAGTAGCTGATTTGTGAGGAGGTTGAAGCAAATCTGCTTAAAATTATTTCCTGAGAATATGGCACAGACTGGGCAGATAATTTCGCAACCTTGGGCCTGGCGTAAGAGGTAGAACTTACTGTGGTCTCTGCCATGGACAGTACTGCTCTCTGGTGGCATTCGTGCTGGTTTTAGCTTGGCCATGGGTATGTAACACTCCTGACACCATACCTCACAGCTCCCTGTTTTTAGCTCCTTATTTCAGACCGTTATGTATTCCCCAAACCTGGTCTGGTGGAGTCCGAAACAGAGGGGCAGTAATGCATTACGAACACCTGTCTGACAAGTTCACTGCTGATGTCCTCAGCGCCTGCATGGCCTCTGCCAACTCAAGTGTCTGGAGGTAGCACTTTAGATATTCTAATCTTGACAGCAATGTAGCAGATCCTTTCTGTACAAAGTCAGTACCATCCACGGTTAAGTTTCCTGGCATTTCTGAAATCTTCAAAAAATTTTCATGAGTATTTTTTCAATATCCACATAAGACTTTTTCCCCTGTGTTGGAAAATCAGTGCATTTTAACCATCTCTCAGCACAAGTATGGCATTCTGTACTCACACCCCATCAGCCCCAGGATCTGCAAGCACAAAATGCAGTGCAGGGTGTTCCCATCACAAATGTTACATCAGCAACCTATGTCTGCCTACAGGCAACGTAGAGGAGGAGGAGTTCACTGGGACAGTGGGCTCTGTCTCAGTGTGGCTGCTCAGCTTGAGGCTATGTCTGCATCCTTTCTGTACCATTTTGTTGCCAAGACTTAGCACAAGACCACAATGTTTTCAGTCCTAGTGCCAGGGAGCAAACGGAGAGGTCTGGGCCTGACCAACTGCTGTGCCTGTCCCTCCAGGCCTAGGCATGTGCCTTGCTCTTACGGTAGGAGATGAGCCTCTGCCGTGCATTTCAGCATCTCACCCCGGGACCAAGGGTGCCGGGAGGACTGTAGGTGCTCGAGCTGCTGAGGTCAACTAGCTTTGCATTGGCTACAGCAGAGACCCAAAGCCCAAATAGATCAGGAATGGATTCAAGAAGCACCCACACCCTATAATCACTGCATCTTATGAGCTGTAAACATGTTTTTAAATCCAAATGTAAATACATAGCTTTCCTACAAATGTATTCCTAACTGCATATTACAGATATTAATAACCCAGGTGCAACAGAGGTCACCAGGTAAATAACAAGAATGGTTAACTAATAACATTAACTGTGATGAAAATAAATTAAAAGGAATATTTAGTAAAGAATAAAACACGTCCTTGCTATTCAGTTTTACCATAGCGCAAGCAATTAATTCTGTGGAATACTGACAAAATATATAGTGTAATTTTAAGAAACTTTATTTTGTTATACATTAATTTAGATTAGGGATCTTGACAGTGCAGATTTTGGACTTAAGCTATAAAATGTCTTTATTCAGACATTGATTTGATGTTTAAACCACTGCTTCTGTATTTAGTATCCTTTCACTTTGGGACTCTTTCATTCTGATCTAGCCTTTTAATTAAACCAACTACTATAATTCCTATGGAAATTAGCTTTTATTTTATTTTTTCCAGCTACCAAAGCATTTCAGTAGGACTTTTCTGATACAAAGTACACAAATTGGATTTTACTTCTGCTTGAAATGTAATTAAAAACTCATTTGATTACTGTATTTCTGGCTCCGTTTTAATTATTAAACTCCAGCAATCAATTTTCTTTTATGAAGCTTCTGGGAAATTATCTCAAAAGCAACACATTTCTCTCCCTTCTGGCAGGTTCTCGACCATTTACTGAATTACATTCATAGCACCTGTTCCTGATCCGGATTAAACCACCAATTTATTCCTAAAGCTATTTAGGTTTATTTGGCTGTAGCCTAGTCAGGGTTTTCTGCCTCCTGGCTGCACTTTTTACTTTCCATTTTATTGCACGAAAACCCCTTGATGTACAGCTCCTCCTTGCCACTATTTTTGATACATGTCTTGTACAAACTGCTTTGCTAGTGATCTAATTTGCTACCCAGCTTCTTAAGGCCCAATTTATTCTTTGCTTCAATAGGAAGAGGCTTGGTCTTCAATAGCTGTCTGACACAGGATACCTCCAAATACCGTCATAGCTCCAGAAATGCCCTTTTTGCTTGTGTCTCTGTGGCATGGCAGGTGGGCTGTGGGACAAAACCAGCCGGCTGTGTGCTGCAGCAGGGGCAGCCATGCTTGGGGGAGTCCCCATCTCCTGCCCTGGCACCTCGATGCCCACAGGCAGTGCTTCCCCTGTGGTGCAGCTGCCTTGCTACACAGCGAATGATATGGGATTGGGAACCTTTCTCATTTCATCCCCTTTCCTGTAATAGCTGCTCATCATCACAGATTGACAGAGCATGCTGGGAGAGTGGTCACGCTGGCAGCTCACGCTCCAGCATTAGGAAAAGCCAGATAGGTTTGCCATTGCCATCTGCATCCATGTATTACCTCAGGTATGTGACTAAGCTGTTTCGCAGAAAGCTACCGCATAGCACTGACTTTTTCCTACCACCTTCAATGATGTAGGTATCTTTTGTGATGATGTACTGTTCTGCCCATGACATCCTTTCACAAGGTATAGCTTCTCTTCCACACGTGCTCCTCCAGTACAACAGGTTACAGGCACTTCAGCACTACAGTGCCCTCCTGGGCACTGTAACTAAAGCACAGAGAATGCAGAAATTGTAGAAGGAGCAAAAAGAAAACCCTTCAGGGAGGGGGTGACGGATAGCAGCAGAGGCATTTGTTGGTAGATCTTCTACTTCCTGGGTGGAAAGGCAGTTGGGGGCAGAGGGCTGCAGCTGCTACACCAGCGTCATCTCTGGGAAAGGATGTTATCTGAACCAGCCAAGATGCAGCACAGATGTGGCCAGAATCTAAACTACTGCTAAAACAAATACAATATTTTGTTGTATTCTAAGACTAATACCAAATCATTTTAAAGAGGAGCATTGTATGCCATAGCTTACAAACACTACAGAACCTCCAGAGTATTTTTTTTTTTTTTGAGGTTCTCATCCAAATATTGCCCAGTTCTGACCTTGTTTAACTTATGCGCTTTGACAAGATTATGGCTCACGGAAGTATGGTTGCGGGTCTAATATTTGTAAAGCAAGTTTATGGAATAAGACCATATAAATTCAGTTTTATGACTGAGCACATATCAAAAAGTTATAGGTCGCAGTGTTCACTCTGCTTTGGAACCCAGTGGTTTCTAATGAATCACTTTTATTATGTAGGCAGTTTCTGAGTTGGAAGGGAGGACTAGTGACCGCGAAGCCATAGGGATAAATTCAGACTTGGTGTAAGCATATGAAGCATTGCTGAAGTCAAGAGTCGTGACCAGTTACTGCAAAGCTGAATTGGACTCCTGAGTTTTGCTGAAGCGGCTTTCATGTAAAAATACATTGGCCAAAGGTGAGCCATCTATCTGAAAATCCTTGAACTTCAGATTAGTTCAGATAAAAGGGAACCTGTACTGCAGTCATACAAAGATTTGATCCTCAGAAGACAAATACTTAATGGTAGATGTTTTGAAAAACCAAGAGCATTTCTGCATATATGCCTGTGTACTAAAACAAACAAGCAAAAAAACAAACAACAACAACAAAAAAAGCCAGCTAAAATTCTACCTTCTATAGACAGAATACAGAAGATACAGTGATGTAGAGAAGATGCAGGATTAACTTCCATGAGCCTTCAACTGTGTGTGCATGTGACTTAATTATTTGCCCTACTGATTCAGAGTCATACATAATCATTAGGTTCCAGAAGAAATTACTGTATTTGGGAGGCAGCTGAGTTCATGAAAAAAATGAACAACTGCAATCTCCTCACTGTTGATGGAGACTTTGTTTATTCCTTCTAGGGCTGACTGAGGTGGTTCCATGTAGTCAAATACACAGCACATCTGTGCATTGTTTTTGCTTTTCTGCCAGGAAATTTTTTCTGATGCTTAAAAATGTAATTAGATGAAATGAATACACTCCTAACTTCCCTGATAGAACACAGGAGTTTCTTTTATGTTCCCTATAGAAATTATTAGCAGTGGGGAAGGGAGCTGTTTGTGACCAGAAGGGGATCTAATACACGCATGAGTGTTCAGGTCTTCTTTTGTGAACTAGCATTATGTTTCTTTCTGGTGATGGTACACTAGCAAGAATAATGCTGTGCTACTTTGTAAATAAACATACTTACTATAGAAGGATGATTATAAAGTAAGATTCTCTGGTGGTAAGATGTGCCAGGTACTTCAGGGAGGGAAATATGTACGGGGCTCCTGGTAGCAAAATGTGCTCTGACCAATATCAATGATGATTTGCTGTCAAAGGGAAAGAGTAATACTGAAGGACTGGGTACCTACTGAAGTAGCTCAACTGATGTGTTGCTATAGTTGCAAATGATTCACCTGTTCATAATAATTTCATGAAACCAAGGGTTTGCTCAGAAGAGGAAGAGGTACTGTTTCATAAACAACAACTTACTTGCTCTGCTCTTTATGGTTTTGATTCTACATTTGAAGTGTGCAAAATACAAAATGTTTCTACCCCTTTTCCTTTCACCATTTTAACCAAGCAGCCGATCGATGTCTTCTGCCTTGCTATTAAATGGATTTTGAAAAACTCTTCAAACCGTATCAGCCTCATATCCTTATTTAGCTCTTTGAATTTGCCCTCAGCTGGGAATTCTGCAGGCAACTGTGATTCTGTTGTGTTAAACACTTACTTGAAGTGTTTCATCCATCATCATTTCTAGTCCTTTTCTGATGCAATGTAGTTTGTACTTTGTCTTTCTTGAAAACTGAATGGCTGTTAAATTATCCATTTATCTTCTTTCAGATTTGCTGTACAATTTGAGTTCCCTCTATTGGCTGTCTCTTCTACCTCATCTGCCAACTTTTCAATCTACTTCCTCAGATCTTTATATGCATTTCCATACACAGCTGCATGTCTTTTGCAACACATTGAGCAGATAATCCTAAATAAAACAGCAGCAAACTGTAGTATTATGAGTTATTCACTTTTTCTCACAGATCATGGTGAAAGCCTTTAGTGAAGCCTAGCTTCACTAAAGTTGATGGCAAATGTTCGTTCTTCTATATCCTCTCAAATGTCTTAGTTGATGACCTGCCCTTTCAATTGAGATCTTTTTTGGCATTACACGACTGAGAAGTAATTTGAAGTACTCCTCTTGTCTGAGTGGAAAAACGTTTCTAATGTCTCTTCTTCCAAGCAATTTGGGAAAACTAGCAAATTCCTGAAATTGTCAATAGTAATACAATGTTTCATCAATATTCTCACCAAATTACAAAAATCCTAACAAAAATAATATTCTGTTAATTTCTGAAAACAAAAAGAAGCCCTGCGTGCTCTCAGGAAATGAAAAAAGAGGATCAGGATCTTTGTGTCCATTGTAAAAAGCTGTTTGTGATACTTACTGGCACAAAAATCCTTGCTCCAAAACCACCAAAATTATGCCTTTGCATATCACAGTTAGCGACTAACTGAGCATTACAAATAAAAACATTCTTTCTTCTTTTTCTGGTTTTCCTTTATTGTATAGCTCTTCCTCACCTCTTCTCTCCATTAGTACAAGAGTAGCAGAAAAACCAGACTCTTAGGTTAAGAATAATGAGGTAACAAAAACAGTCTGCTGATGTTTATCCCATTACTGGAAGTTGCAATATAGTCAGAGTACCTCAGTTTTCTGAGAGTTCAAGAGCATTCATTCGTTCCAGATAGCCTCGCTTAGGTTCATCATTGGTAGACAAGCAACAAGGCAACAAACACTCTGAACCTAGCCAGGTTGCTATTTCAAGGCTATAGGGAGATCCTTCTGCAGTGCAAAGTCTCCTTTCTCTGTGACAAACCCTTATCCCTAACATAATCCTTAGCTACCAACTCCCCCCAGCACTGGTATTTGGCATAATTTGCCTGATTAAATTTCCTCTGAAGCAGATTTCCTACAAACACAGCAGAATATGCTGCACCTGCTCTTCCTTGGATAATATTACCCCCTGGATTTCAACACAAAGTGAGACTAATTTAATCTGCCAATGTGTATGCAGCCTCAGTCCATGGTGTATCACAGAGTGCCTCCTAAGCCTATCTGCCTTACTAATCCTTGTCAGCCAGGCAGTCCCAGGAAGCATAGATATATTCTCTTTCACTCTCTGTGTCCAAGTCAAATATCAGAAGTAAGCCCTGCTAACAGTGTGCATCTTTATGGTGTTCGTTAGGATCTATCAAAAGTTATCCCCCTCTTCTCTCAACATGCTATAGAGGAAAAGCTGATTTCAATGAGAATCACACAGAGTTGATCAAATTGCTTCCTGTGAACACATTTTCCCAAAGAGTTTAGTCCTGATTCCCCAAACCTACCCACCACTTTTTTTTCTGTTAAAATACTTCTCAACAACTTGTGTACACATTTCAGTGAATGTTTGTATATTGTTCATAGCTCACTACATAGTGCTATCCCTTTCCCCTGACTAGGTGCAAACAAAACAGAACAGCAGTGCTCTGAATTTTGTGCCAACAACCCCAGTTTTGGTTGAATGCCGGGTACAGCAAGCCATTGGCAAAATGTTTATACGGATGAGATCTTCCCCCATTAAATCATTTTAAAAATTCTTTAGTTGCGACTATATAGACGACATAGACATTTGAACCAAAAAAGCCATCCCATATAGCTCGTTCCAGAGGAGTGGTCCAAATTCTGGATTTCTTACACAATATTTCCTTATGCAAAATTGTCATTGAGGGTCTGAGGGAAAAGGACAGACGTGGCATTTGAGGAAGGGCTGTATCAGGACATGGCAGGGTAAGCATGATTCCTAAAGCATCCCTTTCCTTCTTTTCTGCAAAGAAGAACTAAAAGGTTAATCCCCTGCCTTATATTGTAACTAGAGTATAAACTTCTGGAAAAAAAAATGACTGTGTGTGCATATGCAGTTCTAATTCAGGTTTCAAAGTCTATTCTTGAAACAGAGAAACTAAAGCACAGCCACAGCCACGATCGTTGGAGACTTCTGTCCTTTTTTTCTACACTTTGCAGAAACTCTACCACTTATGATACCCTGTACCTTTAATATTTGCTAACGAGCAGAATAGATGTTTTTGCAGCTACATCACCATAGGGGAATTACTCTAAAGATGAATTTAATTACAAGGCCAGACATTATCGTCTGTAGGAAGACAGGCATATCAGAGCACTTGGAGTTGTAGACAGAGTGATTAGATTTCTTTCTAAGTATGTCAAACAATGTGATAAAGAAAGGCTCTGTCCTTCCACATTGTCTAAACATTTAAAGTATTTGCTAGAATTAAAAATAAATGTTTCTGCTCCTCCCAGATTCTCCCTAGAATCTTGGATGGAGTAATGCAAATTCACTTCTGTATATACTATTATCTGTTTAAAGCTCTCAATTCCCAAGAAAATCTTGAATAGCACTAAAAATAGCACTAAAATGGAGCAGTTCAATGGAGCACCAAGGTAGAGGTGAGCAGGGCAATCTCAGGCACGCATAAGTTGTATAAGCCGTGAGCTTCTTTATCTTCCACAAAGACATCTCCCTTAAATTTAAATAGCTGCTGTCATTGTCACTGACTACCTGACTATGTATTTATCTGCCCAGAAGCAGAGTGCATGGCCTTTGGCCCTGCTATTCATAGTGTTACTCTCTGCCTAACAATGCTGTGAACAGAGCTGGGCTTCTGCTAGCATCTTTTGTTTGAAGTGAATCACTAATGCTTTGATGTTGTTTGTGAGAAAAATAATGATTAAAAAGAATAAGATCTTTACTCTCCTGCTCCGTCTGCTCCCCACAGAGAAATCTAATCTGAGTTAGGAAAAATCTGTGACTTAGGTACACACAAGCCACAGAGTCCAGGAGAGGAATCTGTTGGTGCTGAAACTCTTAGCATTTCTTTACAGGAGGTTCAGAGAAGCAATTTGTCTTAATGATTGAAATAGCATTCCTGTTACACGACACAAACATTTATGTCCAAATAGGTACAGAATACTTTCTCAGTATGGTGAATGCAGCTGTCAGTGTAGCCATAGTGCTTTACTTTCAGCAAGATGTTTTAGATTTTATGCTTTAGTTGCATGTGATTCCCCTTTATGTAGTATTCTACCAAAAAATGGGATGATTACTCCATACTGAAGCTACATTAGTAGATTTGAAATGCTCTACAGATCCAAAAAATGCATTTTTCCTTATAAATGATTATTCTAATAAGCTTGTTTCTCATCTCTCTACTGATGAATGCTTTCCTTGCTGGCATTTTTGAATGAAGAGCATATGTGATGCAGTAAAGCATAACTAAAGCCCCTAAAATCAGAACTTCACAGTAAATGGGTGGCTGTTCTGCTACTCAAGGCAAAAACTGTCACATAAAAATACTCTGATCAGTGATCACTAAGGTAACAAAAAGTAAATTTGATAAAATTATAATGTCCCAAGTGTAATAAAAAGCAATGAACAAAAAATTGGGAAGCTTTTCTCTTCACAGTCCTTTGATACACATTGTGAAGGAAATAGATTTGATTACTACAGTATTTTGTAATTGGAGGTGGCTTAATTCCCACATCGAGCAGCATACATGGGACAGATCAAGGGAGCAGAGCCATGGCTCACCCTGTGCCAAGAGTCAGGCTTATAGAGTAAACACAAAAAGGTTTTGATTTAGACACTCAGATATGGGAAATCCGTGTATAATTCTTTTTTTTTTTGCTTTTATATCCCACTTATCATTCTGTATCTATATTCAGCTTCAAGTTCCACATTAGCTTATATAGCACATTTTGTACGTCTCTGACCTTCTTCAGGGTTGGACTGGCATTCCAAGGGGCAGTCAAACAGGATGGCTAGCAGAAGGTGCATAGGTTGAGGATTTGCTAGTCACTTGTAAACCTTCTTACAAAACAAAACAAAACAAACCAAACACAGAACAAAATAAAAAGGGCCAAACTCAGAAAACAGTTCCAGCCAGGTGAGCAGAAGTACACATCTCCTGCCATGTGTTTGCTTTATCACGTTGTTGTGATACACATCTGCCTGATGAAAGAGACTTGGATTATACTTTACTTGGGAGAAAAACTGCACCTTGAGGTGGGTTATCATGAGCTACCCTGAGGAAAGCAGGGAGAGGACAACAGATGTGCATGGGGGAGGTAGAGCCAAATCTCCCCAGAAGACTGATCAAATCCTAAAGAAAGTTTCAGAATGGAGAAAAAAACAACATAAGGCAAGGTAAGCCATAATTTTCTAGAAAGCTCTTGCAAAGTCTATTACCAAGTGGTTTAATTATCAAATATTCCTTGTGGGCACTTTGGTATATGACTTAGCTCATAAGCTTGGACTCTGGAGAAGGTCTGTTTTGTTACCACTTGGTCAGTGGCACTGGGGTGGTGTCAGACCACTCCTGCAAGTTTGGGCTATGAAGTTCATTCTGCACCATGTACTTCAGAAATGTGCAGCTGCCAAGAGTAGCCTACTCTTGGGACTATTTTGGGCAAAGAAAACTTCAGGGTGATCTTCTTAAAAGCAAAACTCCTCTCAAATTGTAGTTGCCAGCATTCACTGACTGCTGGGACCATCTCTACTGTCTGGGTGTCAAGTAAAATGGAGCACAGCATTAGGTCCTGCCACAGCAGCTGGGTTGGTATGGATGCACACGTTCCCCTGCCAAGTTCCCTTGAGGCCTCTGGGTGCCAGGATCTGCCCATACAGATTCAGGACTTCTAATCGCTTGCATGGAAATAACTATATGCAAAAGCCTTGAGTTTGTTCTCCATGGTTTAATGTTGTAATTTTGGTATCAAAATGAGTGTCAAATGTTTGTCAAACATAAGGTTTTTATAAGCAGTATGCTAGTGAGCTATATAAGCACTGCTAAGATTTTCCTAATTTGTCAGCTGCCACTCTGCCTCTTTATGTTGCATTTGTAATGATGTAACCCATTCTGTCCCCACATGCAGTCCCTACAACACATTATAGAGGCTAGAATTTTAAGAAATGTATTTAGAAAGAAAAAAAATATCTAGGACTTGCCCATAGTTGTGTGTTCAGCCAGGCCTAACCAGAGGATTTACAATGCCTGAACGCACTACTGATGTGATATGTGTATTGAGGTTTGATTAAGCTGGATATGAAAATTAAAACTTGGCTTCACATTCAAGAAAGAATCTCCCGCAGTGTGATACTATGACATCAAGTTTTCTGTTTACCCCTAAGGCTGGTGCTGCAATGACTTCCAGGTTTGATGGTGCCTCTTTTTTAAGTTGTTGAGCAGCAGGCTAATAGCTGCACAGCATGACGCAAAGACAGCAGAAAGCAGGGAAATCAGATGTGAATATATTCCTCAGAGATCTCCTGCTAAGATGGAGCTAACTAACCAGAGCATTAGTGCTCAGATCTAGTCTTCTCATGCAGAGGATGGTCTGATGATCAGCTCTTCCTGCTTTATTGTACTTTTTTTTTTTTTTTGATTAGAAATCATGAAGTCTGGTGTAATAGGCATTCTAGTGTAATATGAACTATTATACTGAAGGGAACATTGTTTTTAAGTTTTCCTCCAGCACCAGTCCCCTGCCCTTCGGTGTCCAAGATAAGCTTAGCATTTAAAAAAATGTAAGGTTCTATGGGTCTTCTGTGCTTGCTTTGTCTTAATTGTGTGAAAGCCATGGATTTACATTTTATATTGTCATGACAAATACCGACCTGAGGAAGGGACAGAATCTACTGGCAAAGCATTAGCCCACCTCACTAGTTACACCAGCGCATATTCTCCCTGTCATGTAGCAGGAGTTGCCTTTGCTACTGGGCAGCCCCTTCATTAGTGGCAGTGGCAGCCTCAGATGCCACAAGGCAGAGAGGGCGAGGGAAGCACATCATCCTTCTTACTTCATTTGCTATTGGTGACATATCTGGTCTATAAAATGAACAGGAACTGCTAATCCATTTTTCTGTGTGTAAAGGGTAGCTGCATTCAGGCACAAGTTCAAGAGTGCAATGTGAACATGGGAGCTGGTTCCTGCTTCCCAGCTTTTGGCTTTGTATCAGCATTGCGCAGAGATGTGAGGCAGTTTGGGGCGCAGGGAGAACATTTTTGCAGTTTTCCCCAAAATCCCTAATGAGACCATCCCCATGTTTTTACAGATATCAGTGACCAAACCGGCAGTCTTTAGTGACATAAGGTGGTCTGTGTGGTTTCGTTGTGTAGGAAGAAAACTGGCTGACACAGTTATTGATGGTTAAGTGTCTATAGTGTTATTTTCCATTTATCATCCTGCCTGTGTAGCTCTGCTTTCTATACAGATAAGAGAGAAAAAGTTGGTGAAGTTCATGTTACACACGAGTCAAATTCTGAAGCTGGTTTAATCCAAAAAGAGAGAAGCATTATTCTGGTCATTCACAGCCCTAGTAAAGTAGTACTTGAGGGTTTATACGTTATACCAAACACCTAAGCAATCTGTGTAGAAGCATAGTTAAGAGACTAAACTCCAAGTTAAACAGCACACAGGTTACAGCACAAATCATTTGCCACTGACCTTAAAGGCTTAGGCTTAGAGAGCCCCTTAAGAGTTTGGAAAGGAACCAGGAGGGAGCGCAAAGGCTCAGCCCTGGGTCTCCCTTTGAGTCGCAGGTATTTGGACCTGTGCCAGGAACAGGTCTGACAGCAGCACCTAATGAGTCTGGTCCACCAGCACCACTCTGCAGAGCACTCCACACCTTGCCATGATGAGAATCAGTTTGTGTCAAACAAAATAAACAGTTGCCTAAACAGCTTTTATAATTAGAGAGAATTTATATTTACAGATATTACTGGCCTTCAGGGAGAAGTGAAGATTTCTGCATAGAATTCAGACTTCTGGTAAAGTCAAAGAGAGATAAAGCATTCTAAGGGCCTTCAAGGCTACACAGTAAGCTAACTCTTTTTCCCTAGAGAGGTAAGAACAATCTTCTCTGGACTCTACAAGGAGCAGTAAGTAAAAATTACCTCATACAATGGCATGCAGATGCTATCAATCCACTCGAGCTGCAACCTGGGTAGTTCATCTTTCCTGTTCCGATCAAAAATGGCCTGAATTGAGAAGGGAACAAAACTGTCATGCTTTATTACACGGGAGTATTTTACAGACATATCATCCAGCACTTTGGAGCTATGATCAAATTCTCAAAACCAGAACACTTTGTAAACCATAATCAATCTTTGCAGCAGTCTTCCTACTGCTATGGCATGAAAAATAAACTGTTTATTTTCATTTCTGTTTTGAAATTTGTAGGGTGAATGTATTTAAATTTTATAATTCTGTAATGTAAAATAAATGCTCTGCAGTTGGAGTTAAGCTGGTAAGAAACCTCCTGGAGAAATGTCAACTAGATACCTTTGAGCAGAAATTTTCCTTTTCTCACAGAGGGTCTTCCAGGTCAGCAAAATGAACGGTGATAGATCTGTGCTGGCTGGCTGGCTCCCTCCCTCCCAATTACAGACCCTTTTTGCAGAACCAGCCATGTCTGTGAATCCAAAGCATGGGGAGTCAACAGACCACTTTGGGGAGCAGTTATCAATTTATTCTTCTGGAAACAGCCTAGTTCACTGCCTGCTGCACTCCCTAAAGAGGAAGTTAGAGAGACCTAAGTTGATGTTTAAGAGGCTCAATTATTGGCTGTATTGCCCTATGAAGGAAGATGGAAGAAACTTGGTTCTGAAGAGTTCAGACGTGAGTTTCCTCCATACCCTGCCTGAGATTACTTGGTCCATCAGCTTTCTTTCTACAGGATCTTAATCTTAATAGGCCTGTCTCCTCTAGGCTGATGTCTCCTGAGGAAACTTACTTTCCTTCTCTACCTTCCAGAAACTCCAGACTATACATATTACATTATATTAAATGCATGGTTGAATTCTTCTAGTTGTGGCCTGCTCTTTCTGACATACACAGCTATCACATAGTGTATCTAAATAAGACATGGAGCTGAGATTCAAGGACTCAATCTTAAATGAGAACCTTGTGTGCGATGTTGGATATTTCTGTATTTCCTATTAAAATCATTTTGAAAAATACTGTCCTTTTCAGGTCTTTATAAAGACAATGCAAGAAAAAATGCCTTGAGTTCGAAGTTAAGGTAATATCACATTATCTTGCTAATAACTTTCTATCTGAACATTATTTTCTACAAGCTTTTTAATTTTTTTTGATTTCATTACATCACCACAGGTAGTATGCTTATGTGTCAGGTATCAAATTAGAACAAATCTGAGCCAATAGAATGGTCTTTTTATTTTTGGAAGCATAAGCATATTTGTGAATGGTTTGTAAGTTAAATTCTTTAGAAGACTTTCTAGTTTCTCTTCTCCTGTTTCTTTCAGATAATGGTTTGTAAACATTTTGAAGTATTTAACCTGGATGAGGCTCTGCCTTCAAATCATTCGCTGAAAATCTTTATGAATTTTTTTTCTTAGTTCTTGTTTGACTCTTTATACCCATCTGCTTATATTCCAGTTAATATCAATTTATCCTTTCAGTCAGTGTTGTACTTAGTTGCATACCTACAGAAATGCTTTTCAGCATTTGATATATCAAATAACACAGACAGCAGACAGCTGCAGCATGAAGTAAATCTGACAGTTTTAATTTCCATAAGTACCTGGTGATTTGATTTGAATTCTGCATATTAAAAATAATATCTGTTGCTTAGAAAATTAAATGACAGAATAACCTTGGGATTAGGTACAGAAAATGGGGATGGGCTCAAAGCAAAAGTGACTGAGTTGACTGGAGTGCTTTTTATATGTGGTTCTCAATGCATCTCCGTATTGGACACAGCTTTTATTTATTCCAAGATGTTTCTTTCCATACCAAATACAGTTGTTTTGTTTTGTTTTCCTGAATGAACCCAATGGTATGTTCTTGTCCTATTCAAGTGGGCAACTATTTCAAAATTGACAAAAACTTACTGAAGGGGTGAGTTTCAGTTCAGATCTTTCTCTGTCTCCTTGTTCAAAGAACTCACTGGTTACCAGCTCTGCTGCCTAAAACATAAATTGTGATAAAGATTAGAGTTGTTGTAATGTAATTTTTAGGGTACTAAGTTCTTGCTCAGGCCATGACTTCAGCCTGTGCTTAACTGTAAAGAAGTTAATAGCCCCAGCTGCACGACTGATGTCAGGCATGCTTGTATACTTTTCAGAGCTGGGCATACAAGTGGGTATAAATAGCCATAACCACCAATAGGCACATTTATCACCTTCTGATAGGGAATTGACTGGGGAATTACATTGCAGTGTGAAGGCTGCACTCGCTGCACTTATATGCAATTTATTCAAGTATTGAAAACAGAATAGAAAATGATAGCTTCTTGTTGGCATGCATAATTACGTCTGTAAAAATGCTTTTTAAAATGTGCAAGAGCTCTCTGGGTATTTACAGGCTGTTGCTCTGTATAAACAACTTCACTTGTCAAAGAAACTTAATTAACCAGTAACCTCTGTTGTCTTAATTTAATATGAAATCATTAACGTTTTTTTCCCCATCAGGCCTTATTTTTTTTCATGACTGTCATCACTATAGGACCTGAATAGCTAAATATGAACTCAGACAGTGATTATCATATTGAATCAAAAGCAAGAACTGGTGGGTTGGAAGTTGGAATGTGTCTTTCTGATTTTTGTGAATGAAGATTTTATTCTATTTAGCAGAGGTTTGTGCTTCTCAGAAGAATATGAAATTTAATAACAAAATTGTTATGGAAACAACAGGAATTTTAAGAAACCAAACAGTGAGCAATCCTGATCTAGTAGTCTTACAAACTGTACTTTTCTCAAGTGCAGGGTTTAGAAGGCAGGCACAGGTGACATATGAGATACAAAAAAAGGAAACTTACCTCCAGAAGATGGCATTCAGTTTCTAAAGTTCCTGTCATGCCTGCTTATTGTTTTCAAGTGTTTTCAAGATAGGAAATGATTTCATAACACCAAGACATAACAGGGTGAACTGAGAGAACCTGCACTTCACAAAATCTCAAAATTTCTTGGTCTAGCAACTGCATAGTAGCTAACATTCACAAACCCTAAGCTTGCTACAATTGAAATAGGGAGTACCAAAATAAATTGGAAATAGGTGAAGTGATGTTATAAAGTACTCTTAAATCTTGAGCCGGGCTATCACACAGTTTGGAACTTTATTATGTATGTAATCCCACTGCACTAATAAAAGTCTGGATCAATACTCCAGATGGAGGAATAATTTAACAACTTAGCACCAATTAAGCGTTTGCCAAGTGTATTGTATGAAAATAATCAAGATGTAGTCTCACCTCTGTCTCACTGCTATTCTGATCCTGTTCTCCTTGTGTCTTTTTCCCTCCGTCTTCTCTTACTGAATTCTTCCTTCTCACATTTGATCTTTATTCCTTTTGATTCATATATTTTAATCTCTTTCTCCCTCGCTTTTCATATTCTTTTCCTTTAGGCACAGTTGAGGCCCAGCTATTGCCCCTACTTTCCTTCTGTGGACTGATTAGCTTCTCTGCGCAACCAGGTAATGTTTCAGATTCCAGATAGGATTTTTCAATATAAAGTAAACCTGTACACTAGGCTGCACGGGAATTTTCACCTGCAGACCTCAAAAGACCTCAAAGAATAAAAAACAGTTTGCCAGAGACTTCAGCACTAATTCAGCACCGTAACACAAAGATTCACAACATGGAAAACAGACCCTACCTGACATTTTGGCTGTCAAAGAAAATGGAGTAGCTAACTGGGTTAAAGAGGAACAATGAGAAGGGCTTGCATGGACCGCAGCTGTGGCTAGGTGGCACTGAAAAGTCTTGCAACTCATTTTCCCACTGCAGGGTAAGAGCAACTTTCCTGATTTCTGAGAGAGGTGATCACATTCTGACTGAGTAGAGTAACAGCCTTAGAAGGGCTATTGTTCTAGTCTGCTTATAAAAGCAAAACCGGTTCATTTGACAAAACTGCAAGCTGAGCTGAAGCCCTCACCACATGAATGCTTTTTTACTGAGTTAATGTGCATGTAATTTTGGTACTGCTGCAAAGGAGTGCAAGTCTCTTTTAGCTGCTACATTCCTTGACCCTCTCCACGAAATGTGGCTGCTCCTACCTCACTAACTCTCTTGTCCAGCTTCTCATCTTCAACCTGTCTTTTTAACTGTCACTTTGTCATTAAGCCAATCAAACTCACTCCAGCTGCTCACCTACACTCGGCTGTGGTGGTATATTTCCTACTTGCTTCTTAATGCTGTACATTCCTCCAGAATCCCATTTCCGTACACAGCCTGCCTTCTGCTAACTTATTCTGGACCTCAGTGAAGGACAGAGAATTACTGGCATGGGAAATGGGAAGTTTTAATGATGGGTGCTGAGTAAGGAAAGATACCTAGAAGTGGGAAAATCATGTGGTAAAGGACAAGACTCTTGGGACAAGTCTTGGTCCAGTAAACCAGATGGTTGCTTTCCCACATTGTAATTGTTTCCTGTAGTCAATCTGTGGACCTGAGTTTTACGTGTATATTTCTAAAAGGGTCTACTCAGCAGCAGAAGCCTGAACTTTTCTTTGTTTCTAAGTACAGTATGCTAAAAAAAGCTCTACATGACACTTGCAGTTTTTTTTCCATCAGTGTTGATGAAATAAACGTACTTCTAACAGAAAAATTTGATGTTAATCAAAGTTTGCAGATCATCTGCTGATTTAGGGAAGATTCTGCCACTGCCAAGGAAAACTTTGGGACAAACCAAGGAAGTGCAACTACATGTGCCTCATGCTTTTTTGTTGTTGTTGTTGTTTAATCTATCCGTTTTTTTGATATGGATTTAAAAGGTTAGTAAGAGGAGAGGTTGTAAAGCTAGATCTCTTCAGGTACCTACATGCTGCTCACCAGCATGTGCACATGGAAAGATTAAGCAATAAACTATTTCTTGCAGAACCCCCCTGCTATTTTTTTATAGCATTAATACCGCTGTAAATTGATTCCAGTTTTGGTCCCTTGTAAGCCAGGGCCCTGGGAATATTGTCCCACCAGTCCCGCCTTCTCCCAGCCCTGCTATTAATCATGACTTGCCTGTCTTGAAATCTCCCACGGTTTGGTCACAGCTCCAAGGTCACAGGCTGTCATTAGCATTGATCTGAAAAACAGAAATGAACAATACAAGCTGAATCAACTTTTGTTGGATTTCTAAACAACTCTGCTCTGGATGCATAAATAAATAATACATACATAAAATGCCAGCCCTGGCACCTTCTTTTCCTCCAGAAAAGAATGACATGTTTGAAATCTCAGCCATCAGCATTGCTTTTACATCACAATTGTGCCCAGGAAGCCTAATGTATTGCAGGTCATTTACGATGAATTTTTGGTATTGTGCACTGCACACTAGAAAAGAAATGGTATTGCAAGGGAGTAACTGCTAATTTTGCAGTACTCCTGATGCTACTTACATAAATACATATAATATACCAGAAAGCATGTACTTCACATGATATAAGTAAGGGTATTATTATATAATAATACCTGCAAACTGGATTAATTTATATGCCTATTTGTAAGTGACTGCTGTAGCAAGAGAACCTATAATCACAGGAGGCAACAGAGAGACTGTTTAAGCAGTTTCTACTGCTCATCTACAATAAAAATTTAAGATTTACTATAAGCTGTACTGTTCCTCTGTAGTTTAATACCTAGCTACAACCATGTTTTATATGCATTAGAAGAAAGAAACCATTCAGCTGTAGAAAGCGTTTATGTACAGTACATGATGCAGATAAAAGTCTAAGAAAGTTTAAATGAAGAACAAGGGCACTGAAAATGAAGCATCAAATATATTGCCTGAATCTAAAATCAGGAATGAGTGAAAATAGAAAATGGCCAATTTTTTGGTTAAAAAAAAAANGAAATTTCAGATAAATTGAGACATAATCAGACATGCATATGCAAATGCACCCATGCATGTCTCAAAAGCGGGGTGTACCCAAGCCAGCCACAATGGCTATAGGGTGCATGCTCTAATCATTCTTGAGTGCTAGAAGAGTACTGTGTATCTGCAAATTCCAAGTTACAGACTACAGGAGCAGAGAGAAACACAGCCTGTGAAAGAAAATAGCTGAGAGGAGGAGAGAACAGGAACTGGAAAAGAAAGGTCTTTGGGTCCTGGGGCAGAATATTGATGCTTTCTGGAGAAAGAGCAGAAGGGCTGAGCAGTAACTGGCGAGGCTGGGAGAACGGGAAAAATATGTGGCAGAGGCGGAAAGGGGAACGGAGGAGGTGAGGTTATACTGATTACATCCCTGCTAAGTTTGGTAATGTTTAGAAATCATACCATATATTTCATGTCACAGATCACATTTTTTAAAACAAGCTACCTTCTCTTGTTACCGTATTCTTCTCTGTGACAGAAGAAATTCCTTAAACAAATACAGCTACACTTTAAAATAACCAGAAAACAAGAAATAGTAGTGCTCACCGAAATATTTCTCGATGTTTTTTTATATTCCAATCATAACCACCTTTACTGACAAGTTCAAAAAACTCAGTCCTTCTCCTGCAACAAAACAGATTATCAGAGAGGGAAATGGACACCTTCCAGGGCAGCACTGCAGCAGCAACGTGGCTCTCTGACTGATATGAAATCATTGCAGCTCATGTGTTATTGTTAAAGACGTTACACTGACAGTCCATTTAAGTGAAACATACTAATTTCTGAGCATGTTCTATAAATGTCTGTTATCAATGTCAGAGCTGCCTAGTAAAAGCGGTACTCTATTTATGGCCTCTGCAGATAAGGAAATAAATGATACCAAAATGTTCAGTCTTCCATGGAAGCATGAAATGTTCGACTGCAGCAGCGGACAGACAGACAATAGAAATACCCCTGAATTATACACACACTTCACTTTACTTGTCCTTGCAAAATGCTTTTTTACTTCTGGATCCTGAAGGGTTTTTCAGATATTACAGTTAATACAGTTTATTACAGTTATTTCCAACACACAGAACACTGACACACTTTGGATGTCTTGAGCCAGTAGTTCTCACTGACTTTAAATTAGGTCTCCCTGCTTGACCCCATGCTTTGTCTTCTGGAAGATCTTGCCAATCTCCTCAAAGATGGACAAAACATGAATTAGGACATGTTAATGCTTGCTTGGCATCTTTAAGTACCAAAATTCTGACTTATCGTAGTCTGTAATTTTTATCACAACTTACACTCAGACTTAAGGGGCTTTTATTGCACACAGTCTGACTACACATGCAGTATGAAACAGATCCTGCCCCAGATACAGCAGAAGTTGAGGTAGAAAAATATGGAACAGCTTGCCTAGGGTGACACAACATACTAGTATCAAAGCTGGAAACAAAATACCTGTGTTTTGGGTAACAGTCCAGTGCCCCATCTCATGGGAAACTATCTTCTTGCTACATGGGAACATAGTTAGATTCCTAACTGGAGAAAGTTCACAGAGTTTTGTATTTTCCACACTTACTTCAGCTGGACTGAAATTTTGAACAGTAATTACTGAAAGCACAGTCTGATGGCAGTGAGTACAAGTTTTATACACAAGGAGATGCATGCTTTTGGGAACGTTGCCCGTGACAAATGGACAGAATTTTACAGGCGGCATGTTGCACTATTCTAGTCTCTGAGTGTCATGCGTTATATGACCAGTCACTTCTGCTTGAGGGCCCTTCTATTATGGATATCGTGATGGCAACTAGAACAGGGAGAGGGAGGGACTACATGATGATCTAATTCCTTATGTTTCTTGAAATAAGATATAAAAGAATTTCACATTAGAAAACCTGCAAATACAAAGCAAAGTCACACATGCAGAAAAAAAAATTCAGTTCTTATACAAATTCATAGCATTATGGCTCCAGTGGGAATACATATTGCAATGATAAACGTTTTAAAGGCCAAGACTAGCTGGTACTTGAACCTAAATCAACCTAATCCTGAGCTGATCATCAATAACCATGTGCTCTGTTAAGAAAGGGAGTGGTGGATTTTTGCAGTCTGTATTTCAGTGCTCAATCTAACAATGTAAAATTTGGTAATTCTTTCATTTTGTGGTATTGGTTATTCTGGGTAATTCATACGTTACTGGACAAAACGGGCAACAATTTTTAAAGCTGAAAGGACTTCAGCTGAAAGGATTTTAAGATGTCAGGAAGATGACATCTCAGAATCCTAAGACATTCACATTTCAAGTACAGAGATTCATAAACAGTAACTGAAAATGTTGTGAGTCTCAAGGCCATGCATTAAGACAAAAACTTTAAAATAAGAATTTGCTTTGGCATCCATCGGAATGGATGTAGAAGTATTAGTCTAACTCCACAGGGCATTTCTAGTATAGGAAAGAGTCAACCTGAGGAAAACAGCCATGTATAAGGAAACAATTTAATGTTTCCTACTGGTTGCTTATGCATGTTATCCAACAGGAAGAGATTTATTAAGCAAACATAACATGCCAGGATTTAAGAAATAAAGAGAATGATGACAATTTTGGAATGTTTTTGAGTAATGCTGACTCTTGTTGCGTTTAGCATGAAAGGGAAAGTTGACTTGCTATATATAGCAAATTCAGTTGCTTTACAGTCCAGTGGCTCAAGACATCGTTTCAGCTAATTTCCATAAACTTCATTTTGGTTCCATTCTTTTGCTTGTTATATTATCATAAGCATCATTTAAAATTATCTGCTAAAATCAAGTACGTTTTCCATCTAATCTTTCACTGAAAGTCATCTTTTTGTTTGTGGAAAAGCAGTGCCTTGAGAGGGTCATAAAGCCTTGATCTGCCTGAAATTTTGTTGCTATTTTGCTAATTGGATTTTGTGATCATTAGGTTTATGCATTGTAAGAATACTGACATGATAATTTCCTTCCCTACAAAAATATTGAAGACATGGCAAACTGAAAAAACAAGTTAGAATAGCAAGGTACTCGTGTGGAAACATCTGTTCACATTGGGTGGCTTTTAGAAGCGTAAATCATCAGTGTTTCCAGGGAATGATTTTCAGGCACTTTTAGAAGTAGAGTAGCATAACCACCACCCGATTAATGAATCGCAACAACATAAGAGGAAAAAATAACTTATTTGCAGACTTCTAGTAAAGAGGCCTCATTTGCTAAAACTTTCCTGATTCATATAGCACCTAAAAATCAATTATGCAAGCAGGGAAGAATAATCTTGACATTCAGCTGATGTCCCTCTTTGGACTTTATTTCTCTGTATTAAAACTAAAAAGACAACTTGGCCATGTAGTTTTTCAGCCTAAGGCAGGCAGGGAAAAGAGCTCCATCACGTCTGGGTCTGGGTTGTCTCCTAAGGCGCTCTCCAAGGCAGGCTCTCTCCAGGGCAGAGCCTCCAGCTCTTTCGTGGGCTGCAGGGTCTCAGCCAGGGGGAGTGCATGGGGCCATGCTGGGGCAGCTGCCCTCTCAGCCCCCTGCCACTCATCCTGTCCTTGACAGCACAAACCAGTTCTGCAGCCCTCGTTATTTGCAGTTAGACAGGAGAACCTGTACTGACGCGTCCCTGTGGTCCTTGTATCCAGCTTAAAGCTGTCAGCAAATTCCACTGTCATACCAGCCCTCCAGATCACTAGCAAGCCTAACAGACAGCTACTAAAACAACGTGCTTAAACGGGTTTATTTGTCTTCCTGAGGATGTTCATGTCAGCAAGCAGAAATTTCTTCACAGACTGATTCTTAGCAGAAATCTCTTCATGGGCTAATTTGTAGAAGTTATTTACAGTAAAACTATTCATAAAAATCGTTTCTTAAAACAGCTTCTCTGAGAACAGACTTGCAGGAAACAAAGAACACAAGTGTCTCTACTGCCAGTATTGTTAAGAAACAGCCCTTAACATAGTAACCCAATACTGAGAAAAAAGACAGGGCAAACATCGCAGCATCCCAATTAGTATTTTTACAATTAACAGTTAAAGATACATTGTTGATATAGATAGTTGAACAGAGAGACTTTGCCTGAAGTTTTCTGGAAAATTGGTTTGGTATCAACCATCAGCACACAGAAAGGGACGAATCCATGTATACCCCTCTAAAAGTTGAGAAAAACATTACCAGATGTTACCCAGCATTGTACAAGATAGGATGCTAATGGACATCAAACAAAAATTCCTAAGGATGAAGCATTGTCAAGGCTGGAAAGGCAGCATGCTAAAGCTACACACCTGACAGCACTCTCCCTTTAAGTCAGCCACAGGCATGTGCCAGAGTGGGGGGCTCCAGAAGCGTAATGTGATGGTGACACCATGACTCCTCCTACTACACACATGCTCCCACACAGTCTCACTGAGAATATAGCTTGGTAATAATAAACAGTGTTTGAAAAACATAAAATAGCACCAACTTGAGACTACTTAGAGATTTGATATACAGATGAGGAAAATGAAGAAAACTAGATGAGAGATTCTATTATACTTCTCTACAGTTAACCTTTTCACAACCTATTTCTCATCTGATGCAAATTGGTATAATTTGTCTTCAAAGAAGTAACATGTAGGCTTTCATTACCTCAGCATCTGGCTCTCTTATTAAATATAATATTTTTAGTATAGATGGTTAGAAAGTCTGAAATGGTGGAAAAGAATTCTAAAATGTCATTGATTTTCTACATGCCTGAAGAAATGATCACAGAAGGGATAGAAGAATTATGGAACCAAACTTCAGCTGATTCCTGGGATCGCTTTGAAGTATGAGCCTAGGACTTCACTTACCTTTTGCTGATAGAGACATTACACATTAAAGCAAAACTTGGACACTTCAGATATTTCTATTAGCCTAAAATACTAAGCATTAGACTAAATCTCTTCAGCCACAGCTAAATACTAATTTCTCATATTATATATCCTCATTGGTATTTAATAGGTCATTAGAGTATGTTCTTTGAATTTTCATTTGTCAAATACAAGAAATGCCAATACTTACTCAAAATAGAGAGTGAGGTCTGTTGCCAATATCGATTGCTTTAGAAGCTGCATAAGGTCACTGTAGTCCTTAGAGGACAAGTTAGCAAAGATGTTGTGACCCTATAATGAAAGAGATAAAGGAGGTAAAGGGCTAGCAATCAATATAGGTTTTTAAAAGGTTTTCTAACTCTTCAGCCTACTCTTTCTCTCTAACAGAGGCTTTTTCTGATTCATGGCAAAACTATGACAAAATAATAATGTTAATACTGTGGAGATTACACTGGGGAGGAAGGGCTGACTACTGTAATCAAGCATCTGGGATGTTTTTCTAAACTCTGCTGAAATTATAGCCTCTTGAGAAAAGATTTACTTTTTGCTCTGACTCTGCACAGAGTCAGTTTATGGAGGAAAACTACAGATACATCTCAATCTTCCCTCTTATTAAATGTTTTTGGGAGCTGTGCATTGCAGCTTTTGAGTTGTGCTCCTAATAGATTTATCTGTGCTGCTGCTTGCAGGCACACAAACTGCTGTTAGAGCAGTCAAAGACACTAAATCAGTTTTTCATTCAAAACAGCCTGTTTGCTCACTCTGACCATTACTGCGTTCTTACAGCATACACAAGCTTTCCCTACACAGGCTGAAGAATCACAACTTCATGCGGTTTAAAGGCCCAATGGGCTACTTTTTAGGGGTCATGGGCTAAGAATTTGAAAGGTGCTCCATAGCCAGAGTGAAGGGAAACAAAGTATTTAATATCACTATCTGAGAGCAGAGAGGTACTTTTGTAACTGAAATTTTGAAAAATAATAGGGACAGAGATCCTACAATTTCTCTATGAAATCCTAGGGAAAATAAGCTGAAAGAAACAAAATTAATGGAAAGTTCTAACTGTAATCTTAAGAAGTGGTCTCTGTGGCACTAGTCACACAATTAAATTCATGTAAATAAGAGTACTGCACTTTTTTTTTTTTTTTTAATTACCCATAGAAACAACAATGTTCTCACTAAACAGAGTCTTATTTTGGTGGCATTTAGCAGTGTAATACATTCAGTATGTGCTGCCATCTACTGCTTAGGACTATTAAAATGCACTTAAAAATGGGAATTTTCCAGCAACAGGATTGTTATAACCGTGATGGTCTGAGGACGTAGACAAGATAAGGTCTGGAGGTAGAGATTTTTTTTTTTCTTTTTTTTTTTTTTAATACAGCTAACTGTTGATGTAAAAAAATAATTTGTCATACATAAAAGATGGTCTCTCTGTGACAGCAAAATGAATTGTTATTATCAACTAAGCATTAAGAATGATTTGAAAATCTAAAGTTATTTATGAAAAACAGACTTAAAACTGGAGTAAAAAAAAGCAAAATGTATCAGGAAAACAGCAGCTATTACAACAGGAGTAATTTACCAAGCTGTCTGTTAATCTATAATATTTTTTACCTTTCTGACCTGTTTCATCATGTATAAAACTATGCCACTACAAAGCTCAATATCACTTATACTGATGTTAGCATGTCAAGAGTAAAGGATAAATAGCTCTTTTGTCCACCATGATAAAAATCTAAAGAAATAATGCAGTATTCTATGTTTCATTCTAGATAGCAAAGACAGACTAGAATTTCAACATTACTGCATAGGATATAACCTAATTTCAGCTTACTTGAGGGAAGAGACCAACTGCTCAGCTGGTGAAAGTTGGTGTGTCTATTTAAGTAGATTAGAGGATCCAAATCGGTATTTATTCCAAACTGAGTGGTGTTGTGTTCCCATTAGCAAATAGTGTCTATTGGATAAAAATCCTTTGTGATTAATTTCCTGGTCTACAAATGAGGACCTGGAGAAGAAGCTGCTGGAATGATCAAGGAGGAGGACTTGTGGTTCAAGTAATATTTTACATCTACAAAAGAAGCTAGATTCCAGGAAGAATCCAGAAAAGGAGATTCCAGGAAAAAATATCATTTCATAAATTTGTTGATTTCTAAGCTGGATTAAAAAAAAAAAAGTATCTAGTCTGACATGAGCTGTAAACTTGCACAGGGTTGTCCGTGTCTTAAGCCTGTCTTCAGGACATTCAGTCATGATGATTTTGAGAACTAGGAAAGCTTGTTCCAGCAGTCAAACAGTCTCACTAGTTTAAAAAAAAAAAAAAACTCCCTTTTTCCCTGTTTTGAACTGGTCTGTTCAGCCTTTAAATGCTGCTTTTTGTTATACCTTTCTCTGCTAGCATAACGAGCCATTTACTAGGGTATCACCTTTTAGATAAGCTAGGCTAAACTGAGCAGGTTGAGTTGTTTAAATCTCATGCTGGGGCTCTCCTTTCCCATGTCGACATTTTAAATACGATGTTGAGAAACTGAACACTAACTGAACACAGTCAGCATCCCACAACTGATCTCTGTGACACTGCACACAGTGTAAAGCCGTCATCCTGTTCCCATTTACGTGTGATCACGGGACATCCCCAGATACTCTTCAAAAGTTACTGCAGGTCAGCCTACAGATTCCAATTGTGTTGTATGAGTAACACTTTTGTTTTTATATATACTGACCGCATTTTGTAACAAGCTATCTGTGTAAATTAACAAAACACATCCATTGTTTCATAAGGATTGTGTCTATCCCTCAACTTCTCCCACTTACGACATCTCTTGGGTAGTGTATGCTGCATACTGTTGCGGACAAGATATTCTAGGCAGGAACTATGTCCTTACATGAAACTGCAAAACAACTAGTGTACTTTGGACAGCATGAGATTGCTGATACTATTTTTTAAAAAATCATTTAGGAAAACAATGCAAAACCACCACAAAAATACTGATTAGAGAAAGACTGTCAAAGAAATTAAATTGGTCCAGTAAAGGATGACTGAGATACACTGAACACAACACCTGCAGGGAAAGGTAAGAGCTCATTTTGTCTACCTACATGGCACTAAGCAGGATGTAAGAAGACTGAGAAAAACTGACAATATGATTAGGATATGTTCTCCTTGCCCCTAGCTGATTGAGACAGATATAATCTCTGGGATCTATGATCAGCATTTGTAGTTGTTTAATTTTGTGGTAGTTGTGGCCTTTGAGGTAACCAATAAATAATTCCTCAAGAAGAGGGCATTAAAAAGGTACTGTGTGTGGTATTTCCTTTCCCTGGCTGAAACTGCCCAACAGCTTACAGTGAGATTAATAGTAATGCTCTTGTACCTCACTTTGGAGAATCATGACAGCATGATTGAAATGGTGGTGCTCCAAGGTAGCAGAGGTGCCGTACAGCTGAGCTAAGGCTGATCCGCTCCTGAAACAGAACACAGGGAGTCAACAAATACTGCTCGGCTGCTTACGAGGCAGGTTTCAGAGACAATTTAGTAATGAAAGCATGTAGCCACATCTGCCCTCTCCATGTCAGCAAACATACTTGAGAGAGTTAGCCAGAGCAAAATAGTCACTGAAAGCCAAATACACAGCATTTATGTTCCAGACCTTGCTAAATACCATCAGCTGACTAAAGATATCCCTGGAACTACATGAAGTTTTGGAATGCAACTTCTAAAGCACCTTAGCAATGCAGCAGCACAAGTGCACCACTGTGCAGTAAAAACAGACAGTAACAACCTTGAGCAGGCGCCAAGGGACTGGCTCTTCTACTATTACCTTTATTTTCAGTTTTTAATAGATATAAAAACGACGGCTTACAAAGGGTGGCTACACTTTGAAAACAAATGAACAAAAAAACAACTGCAAATGCTGTGAGGTCCTGTCTGTATGTAAAATCATGCACCGAAAAGAAAATACTAAGGTAAACATAAAACGAGAAGTGAGAGCAGTAAATATAAAAGTAGAGTTCAGCATCTGTCTGGAATGTATTTTCTGATCATGTTTATTGTCTAAAACAAAAGTAAGCTTCAAAATGCACAGAGCAGGTGGCTTTTCCAAGTTTAAAGAACAAAAACCCGTGGCGTACAATTGAAAACTGGATGGCCAATTGTAGCATTGAAAATCGTTGGGAGGCGCAGAGAATTGGACTGGATTGTCAGAATAGTTACTGTTCCCCATTACTTCACTTCTGGGACCTAGCCTAGAGCGACAAGATGAGTTTTCTTTCCAAAGAAATGAGAATAAGAGATTATGCTAGAGACAAACAGAAAGAGTCTCCTAGGAGCATATACTATAAAACTGCACCATACTGATATTTAATTATCAGAAGCAGCTATATTAGAGAGAAGGATGTCCAGGAAACATCATCCCCAGAGAACATGGTGTTGAGATATATAACGGAGCCATTTCAGACAGCTGTGATATTGCCTTCATCGTATACCTCTTGAACTTTCATCACACAGAACGGTAGCATTGAACACTGAAGATAAAATAGGAAAATGTGATGCTTAAATTTGTAAGTCAGGTTAGAGAAATAAATCATAGCTGCTGTTATGAAAACTACAGCTTCTATTTTCAGGGATATTTTATACATGTGGTAATGTTTGTCTTTTGTTAAATGTCTTCAGCAATTTCTTTATGGAGTCGTAAAATGATAGTCTCCTCTTTGTGCTCAGTTGTCAAAGAAGTGTAAGTGATGGCAGTCTAATGCTGAAACCTTTACCTTTAACTCAGCCATCCCTCTGCACAAGAGATACTGTTGTGTAGCATTACGGTAGAGAAATGGTTAACTTAATCAGAGCCTAAAATGGTCAGGATGTAAATCTTAGGTCTCATTTTGGTAAATTAGGAACATAAACATCAATCAGCTGAGCTTCCCATTTGTCTCGTCTTTTTTGATTCTCTTCAAGATTCAGCTGCAAACAGGCATCTAGCAGCGCTTGGTAACCTTTGCACCATGAGCTCTGTCTTTTGAACACTGCAATTGATTTTTCTTGCTATGGTGATTGAAGATCCAGACAGTGTCATTGTTTCACTGAGACTACAGCAGCACCAATAGCTTAGGAAATGGCAGCTTAGCGAATATCAGAAACATCAATTTCAGTGATGTTCACCGAGGCTACTCACCCCCAGAAATGCAGCAGCCAGTGCATATACACGCTGCAGCAAACAGGCTATTTTTGCACACAGAAGGGCATGGCAATAAACTAATACAATATCACTCTGTCTTTCAAATACTTTGGACAACCATTTGACCACTTCCTGTAACACTGGAGGATTAGCAGAACAGACAAAGCTGCAAACACATGCTTGGTTCTGCAGGACAAGAGAGCCTCAAGGTCTCATATTCTGACTGCAGAAGATCTGGGGAGTGAAGAAAACAACATGGGATTTGGAGAAGGAATCTGTGTCTGACAGCTTCATTTCACAGCTTGGCCAGGATGTTGTCAGGGGACATTTCCTGCTGCCTTTCAAATGCAGGTTTTGGAAACAATTTGACCTTGGTCAACTGAGTTCCCTTACCACCACAGTACGAAGTACCCTCAGACTTTCCATTAACCTGCTGCTATTTCAGTAATGTGTCTGAGGGCAGCAGCCTGGACAGTAAATGTGAGACAGGGCTGCTGGATCAGGTCCTAAGCACTTTGAATAGAAGCAAATTCATTTTTAGAGTTGAAAATGGTCCAGAGAGCAAGATTTCACATCGGTGATGTAAGAACCTGCCTGTGAGCTCCAGCCTCGTGTTGTGGCGGGTACTGACCACTTCAGGGAGTGGCCAGCCCACCCCTGCCCATGGTGGCAGGTCTCCAGATGGGCTGTGTGCGCTCTGGCGTGTGGGACAGGCCAGGGAGGAGGCATTTCTGCAAACCGGGGCCCTGTGTGCTCCACAACTGATGGGTACGTGGTGATGCAAATCCTCCAGCCCACCCGCTGCAAACAATATCCGTCAGAGCTCCAGCATGACGGTAGGTGTTTTGTATTCCACATGCTAGGAATTATACTCTGTGTTTGCCTAAACTGCTGTGAAAGTTTTGTGAAAACAGGATTTCAGTTTTACTCTTTTTTTTTTCCCCCCAATAGCTTAACAAGGCTATGCTTAACTTCACACATTCCAGCCAGCAGGAAAAACCCAGACAGATAGTTTCAGTGTTTCCTGGGTTGAATACCAGAATTAATAATAGCTGAGCCTGACAGGAACATCAAGTTTTGGCACCACATTTCAATATTCAGTGTCACAAAGAGTAACCCAATCAACAGCCAGATACAAAGGACAAGGCAGCAATTACCACAAAGAACAGAGAATTATAAAGATGGATAGTCCCTCACTACATACAAGAATAGCAATACTTGGCCTTGGCCTGGGAGGCCTGAAATTAATGCTTCATTCTTTATCCTGGTCACCTTTTGCTCTTCTGTGGAAGAAAAACAAATTAAAGTAATAAGAATTAGAAAACTTACTTGGCTTGGAAGGCATTGTTGGTTCCCCTGTGGTCAAGGTCGTGACATAAGCATCCCACAATCAAAGCTAAAATTTCAATTTCAGTGAGAATCTCCTGAAATCCTGCTGTCTGAGAGCAGAAAAAAACAGCAGCTGTAACTATCAGTAGCAAAAGGGATAAGTAATGTTAGTCCATTGAGCAAGTCAACCTTGTTTTGATACCATGAACATTTCAGTAAGGAGAAGATAAATGCTTTATTGTCATATAATGTTCCATGCTGTATGTTAGATGGTTAGCAGAACAGATAACGTTCTTGGAGTGATCTGTTTTTCTCTCTCTGTTGCATTTCCAGCATGCTATTTCCCCACTACCCAGAAGGCACTAGAGGCAAAAAGAACTGAAAAAAACCCACCAATAATTATGCACTAAGACAGGAACTGGAATTTTATACCAGAGAAATACAAACAAAACAAAATTGATTTCATTTTGAAATTATCGTTCAGAGAAGTACTTTAACACAGATTTCTTCCATCCTGAGGTGACCATCTTAGTTAATCCCTGCTGTCAAAGATATCTCAGATGTTAAATCAAAAGATCTATAAAAGAAGCCAGCTAAAATATACTGTATGGAACTCTTATGAACTATAAAGAGATTTGTTATCTGGGATGCATGAAATGAAGTGACATGATTTAAAGGGAAAATATCTCAAATGGCATAATTCTGCTGCAGATACCCACTTTAATTTGAGAAAGAATTTTGAGAATTTATATATTGAAATTCCCCACAACTGGCTGAGACCCAATACACCAGTGTGAATGGAGAGCTGACCCTACAAACATTTTTTGCCACTATACCTCTCCTCATAGAGGAGACCTGTTATAGCAGTTTTCCTGCCTGAACTGCCTCATGCCAGGGAAGAAACACTGCTGCTGTTGCTAACCTCAAGTATTCTGAACAGGTCCTGTCTGAGGAGGTGCGGGAGGCTGCGTGGGGCACCACCTGTCTGGTGCCGTGCACCTTCCCCACAGCAGAAACAACCTGGTTCTTCAGCTCTTCAGAAGCATAGGAGCATAATGCCTGTAAAAATGACTGACCAAGCTAGAAAATCATTAACACTTGTCTTTCCACAATGCCAGGCTCCAACCACACTCTCCAGCTAGCCGCATGACTTAGTTGGCATGAAAGTAGATTACATAAAAGAAACATAAAACATTTATATTGGAAGATCAAACCTAGGCTGAACACTAAGTGCATAAGAAATCCTGAATTCCACTGATTTTGAGTGGGGCAAATTTTCACCCACTGGTGAAAAGAGCATTAAGTGATACAAAGACAATGAAGAACGGTGGGATTTGGTGTCCTTACACTTGTGTAGGAACATTCTGCCCACTCAGAGATGCCAGTCGTTGCTGCAATACCATGTGAAAACTCTGCTATTTAGCCTGAAGACCATCAATTCTACTTAAATAAATACATATTCAAACCCAAATATTCTCCGTTTTCATAGTCTGCAATGTGGTTGCAGTTAATTCTTAGGCAGTACAGGGAACCAACCTTTCCCAGGTGCTCAGGAATACATTTTAGTGTGAACTGAGGGAGCGCAGGACTTGCTACAAAAGCTTTGTGACTGTGCATCAAAGTTTACATATCGAAAAGATGATGCGAGGAAAAACGATTCCATTCATGTGGTGTCCCCTGGTGTATAGATCAACTTGAATATTATGAAAGGGCTTCTCCTGATTTCTAGCACATTGCTTTTTAAAATTCTAGTAGTAGTTACCCAAGCAGAGGAAATAATCTAAAAAATAGTGTATTCTCTTTTTTTACTTTTTAAACATTGCTCTTATATAATAAAGAATAGTCAAGGTCTATTTAGAAAACAAAATTAAAAATAAGCTTGTAACTGACAACACACTGTGTGCCAAGTTTCAATCTAGAGAAAGTGTTGAGTTAAAGCAACTTAAAATAGACATTTTATAATAGAAAATTGATGCTGTAGTAAATAGCCTTTAGCATAACAGAAGCTTTGATTAAACTCAAGGATTCAACCTGTATCATAAATGCAGGAAAACTGATTAAGGAATTTATTAACAGTAGCAATATCTCAAAAATAAATTCAACATTTAATCAAAAATCTTGTCATAGAATATATGAGAGAAATATAGCACATTTCACTTAATAAGAACATTTAATTTAAAACAACGTTATTGTAAGAGGATATCTATTTTCTTGCATTATGTTCAGAGCAAAGGATTACATTTCCCCATTTTTTGAATTTACGCGGAGAGAAAAAATACATAGCTATAGATGACGGTGCAGTAAAATTTATTTTCACCAGAAAAGGAATGACCCATAACTCATGAGTGGCAGAGTCTCCAGTGAGTTATGGAGGTCATTCCTTCGTGTGAGGAAATGAATTGCATTCATTATACCTTGCTCCACATTTATATGTTTTGTTATTAGCACACCAGATGGGATTTTAATTTTGTATTACTGACTTTTTTATTTTTACTTTTTGAAGTAAGTATCAATATGAACTGTGTTAGGCAAAGGCATTGATGATGAAGGCTGGGCTTGATCCTGCGGTTTACTCTCACGTGATGTTCCTAACTCACAGAAGCAGCCTTTATTCATGGCTTGTCTTCAGAATATTTGGGTGAGTCTGAAATACAGAAGTGTGGCTCACAGGACTGGGCTTCTAGTTCTCCAGTGTCTAACTGGAGAGAGAACATACATATTTAGACTTACAAGAATATATGGTAGACATACAGAAGGCTGACACAGGAGTGAAACAAGTGGTTTAAGCTTTGCTGGATTTCTGTCTGTTGGCTTGTTTAGCCCAGCTGAAATTTTGCTACTGCTTTCAGTGGGAGCATGGTCAGGCCATTAGAGGCTACCACATTACAGATTAGACATTACTGTGCTATGGTAAGACCTTCTTGAAAACTCCCTAAAATAGACCTATTTATTTATGTTTGTGGAGCGCTTAATACTGCTGACTTTCATGGAGGAATCAGGAATAGGCTACAATAACTGTAGAAAAGGGTCTTGCATATAGACATATATTCATATACACATATGCATTGCAAAACTAAGTATCCTGCACAAATCAGTGCCTTTCTGATCATTGGGGCCCCTCTGCAAGGCAGAGAATTTTCCCTTTTTGTAGATGAAAAACCGAGGCACACTAACTAGGATGGTTCCCCCAAAGCAAATGCAGTATGAGCAAGCCCTGGGTTATTACTAGTCTCTTAGCTATCACTTTTGTGTCTTTTATTCACAAGATTAGTCTTCCTAGCTCTGGAAGCAAGAGCAGCCAAGGTGGGTCCCACAATGGACTTACTTCTGTTCTCCATCAAAGCAGCAGCAAAGCAGTGCGAGACTTGCCAAAGTCAAATACCTCTGGTGCATGTGCCCAGCCGCTCACTTGTAATTGCTTGCTCAGTTCGCCAGAAGTGCGGATAATGAAATGAGCTTAGCTTGAGAATCCTACATCACCTCCCACGGATCTCATGTCCCCATGCTGACTGCTAAAAGCATCCCGAAATTATGCTCTGAGAACCACAAAGTAGTTCAGATTTCGGCCTTGCAGGCCTGCTGTTGGCTGTTCAAGAAACCGAGATCCTCCTCCCTGCCGGCTGCCGGTTTAGTCACCTCCAGCTGAGATGGAGGTGCCTGGTAGGAAAGAGCTTTTCCCACCCGAAACAACAACCTGCCGCAAACCTGGCCTCGGAGCTCCATCTAGAGGACGCTTCTCATCACACAGAAGGTTTGTGGAGATGGGAGCTGCGGCTTCCTCACCCTCTGGGAGCGTTCAACAGAAATTAACGTAATTCCCAGTCAAACGGAGTTGCCTGACTTTGCTCTTATTGCTCCAAGTGTAAAGCTTTTCATCCTGATATAACTTTAAAAAAGTGTCAAGTTTATAACACTTTAAAAGCTACCAATGCCCACATGTTACCAGGAGATTTCATTTAAGATCAACAGAAAGTGTCTGCCGGAAGACAGAAACAACTTTAGTTCTGCTCAGCTGCACAACTTCACTCCCCAAAGAAGGGGTGAGCTTTCTCTCTTAAGGTCTCTGTTTGCTTTGCCTCATGGTGTACGACACAACTTGTTACACCTCCATAAATGCTCACAGAAACTAACCCGCATAGCTCGCAGGACAGACCTAGCACTAGACCAATGTCATTTACCTGCTGGGGGCTTTATGCTCTGGTTTTTCTTGACTAGGGTATGCAGTTGTGCCACAGAGACCATGCCAAACCGAGGAGAACAGCTGGGAATCCCCACTAGGGACAGCTGTGCCCCACACACAGGTGACATGCCACAGCCCATCTGATGTCCGTTTAACACAGCAGAAATATTGCAGCAGGGAACAGGCTGATCTGGTGATCTGCACTGCTGTATGAACAGCACAGGCTGTGCAGTCTCCACTGGTAACGCTCAGACTGATGGCACATGAATGCTAGCCACATTGCAGAGGCTGGCCAGCAACAAGAATGTAAAAATTCAGTGATTAAAAATTAGAGAACAAGCGCATCATATCCCTGGCATCAGGAAAGGCACTTCTGTAACATCCACTGATTAGGATGTCTTCAAAACACAGCTCCCCAGCCAGGTGACAGTGGTAGCCCAGAAGTATTTTTATTGTCTACAAAATGTCAAACTTGTTTCTCCTTTGTTAAGATGTGAGCAGTTTAGCCCTGTTCACCACAGACCACATTAACAAGACAGAAGATTTGGGTTTTATTCCAAGCTCAAATGTTTCTCTGTCCCTGGCAAAGGAAATATTCCTGTATTTGCAAATGCAGCCTTTGCTTTGGGGAGCCTCTGTTTGTTGGTTCCTCATTAAAATATTCTAAGATGGTTTTTAGTGGTAAACACTCTTCTAATTACATAACATAAGCTTATGTGACAACCATCTTGTTATAGTATGACTTTATGAATATTAGAGATTTACTAAATCATTAAAAATTCATTTAATTTTAATTCTTATTTTTATCCAGAGATACGGCAAAAAAGTGAAAGTACAGTGAAGAAGCGTTGCATGCACACAGTCACGTTGCTTCTCTCTTGTCATATTAACCAGAATCTTAAAGATCCAGAACCGCCAGTCTTTTTACTGATATTATTTGCAAGAATTAACTAGTCAAATATGCATATTTCATGTGGTGAGATTGCTGTGGGGTTGGAGGAAAGAGAGTAAAAGCATTGGTACTTTTAACAGAACTAACTTGTATGCTGAGAGAAGTTACAGCCACTGATGGGGATAAAGGTTAACAAAATGCAGCAGTGTCACAGCATCCAATGAAGACACAAGATTCACTTAGTTCACTATGTTGGAAGATGATCTTAGAATGTTTTAAGGCACTACCTTCCACAACTAAGTGAAGCTGGAGAAGAAAATATTAAATATCAACACAATAAATACTTCTAGGATTCTAATATTCCATGTTTTAGTACATCCCAACTTAAGAGTCTAAAATAAATGTCAAATTGAAGAGTTCCAAAAGAAAAACATTATTGTAAGATCAAGATCCATAATAACAAGCTCACTCCAAGACTGCCATCTGTTTTCAGTCACTTTAATGTGCCTGTGATATCACTGTCACTATAACACTACAAGGTTTTGCCAAATACGTGCCGCCTTAAGTTGAATAACCTAATTCTGTGTGCATATCCATTGCAAATGAATGAATATCATAATAACTAGAAAAGAAAACAAATGTTAGAAAATGTTTAGGCAGGTAAGGCAATGTGGCAATAAAAGCTCTTATGGGGTTGTCTGTAGCTGGATACTTACAGTTAACATGGCAAACATTAGCTGGCACACGTTGAAAGCATGCCTCCAGTTGTGATATAAAACCATTCGATAATTCTTCCTGACGGTCAAAAGCCACCTACACAGCGTCTGAAAGGAAAAGTACTGATTTTATCAGGACTACTAAACATGTGCAAATGGACAGAGCAGTGCCAAGACAGAAGCAGCAGATATCTCCACAGAGCAGATGGTTACCTCGTAGTCAATTTTAAATTTCTGAACCATTCCAAGTTCCATGAACATCCGTAGGGCTGCAGTAATCATGGCATCCACATCAAGTGAGAAGTCATCAAAATGGATGTCATCAATGCCAAGCTCTGACACCAGAGGGATGTTTGCTGCCTGAAAATGCCAAAGGGAAAAGGAAACTTCTGATTCAAAACTTGGGCCTTTTTTCCCTGTGTCACTCTTACAAGAAACCATCCATACATCTGTTCTGACCTAACAATCTGAATCAATCCTGCTTGATTTGAATGCCAAGCAACAAAAGTCTTCATCTGGGAAATACAAACAGGTCAAGCTAAGAGAGAGGGGGAACAGAAGGAAGGAGAAGAACCAGATACAAGCAGGAAATACGCTCACCATCCCAACTGGAGCCCGTATATAGCATTTAGAGTGGGAGAGCTGTCCACTTTACAGCCACTGCAGTAACACAATATATTCCGATGCAAATTACAATCCTGTAATGCAAGAAACATCTGGACAGCTAGCAGCTGTGAATTTTAATTGCTGCCATTCAGAAATGGAAAGTAAGTATACTGCTCTGCAGAATTTCTTCATCCAAATGTCTTTATGTTCATATGCATACAAGTACCCTTCACTTTATACTGTTCACTACACTTTCACAGAACCAAGAGTAATACAAGAAACGTTCAGCAGAAATACTTTTCAAAGTAACATAAAAAATAATTTTCAGCATTCTGATCATGCAGTAAGTTAATAAGCTATGGCAAAAGCCTTGTATCTTCCTTCTTCCATATGACAGCAGATATGTGTTCCATTTGTAAGAGCAAAGAGCTTTTCTTGCACACAAAATATACGAGGGAGTGTGCAGGATCAGCTAATGAATGCACTTGTGCACAGACATGTTCTGGGTGGCCCAGTGGCAGCATCTGCAGGAGCCAGGCAGAGGTGCTGGCAACCCTTAAGGGCTTGTTTGCCCTTCCTTATGCCCCTTCAGACTTGCCAGTCATCTCCCCAGAGAGGGCAGGTGGAGGAGGATGCCTTTGCTGAAGAAGCGTCTGTTCTCTCTCTCCTGCAGCGAGAAGGTGATGGGTCAGGTAGTACCCTCCGAGGGGGCTGGGTCTGGCCCATAGGCCATGAGCTAGACCATGCTGAATTTGTTAAACTCATACGGACTCAGCTGGCATGGCACACCCAGCTACTCATTGGCATATAAAAATACCCATTTGTTCATGCAATTTTAAGTTCACCTTCATAGTTATAGCTTCTACATGAACACATTACAGCTTCCTTTTTTGAAAACTTGTACTTTGAAATACTGCATCATAACTATGAACTAAGTTATTGACAAGTAAAAAGCTTTTTCTAGACAAAGGAAAAGCCTTACCCTGATAGTTACTTTATACAAAGATGAAGCTATCTGCTAGCTAGAAGAAGACTTTCTTTTCACTTCAATGCCCAGTAGAGCATGCCAATACCACAAAAAGTCATGGTGTTATGCCAGTGAGGTTAACTGACATGGGAAATAAAACAAACCCATCAAGTCGAGTGTCATTCCAGGACACAGCTGAAGAACCTTAGGAGCATGTAGGAGAGAAGCAAGCTTGGTTAACTGCATACATACTTTGTCTACTAGCCTACCGATTCAGGCTGAATCCTACTTTTTTTTACAGAATAACTGTTGAAACATTCAAAATAAATGACACCAACGGGATTTATGCCTTAATACTGCTCAAGATCTGGCTGAAAAGCCATGTGTTTACTTCAGAGGTAAAGGTAGAAAGAAGATGCTGTTAGATGTGAAACAGGAATGCTCGCCCAAACTGACACCTAGACCTTCAGCAGTCTTACAAAAATTCTAACTTTTTATCAATCAGTTATAATATTTATTCTATGGATACATTCATTGCATGGTAAATGTATTCTATACAAAATATCTCTGATGGAAGAAGAACATTTGTCCATTTTACTTGTTTCTTACAAAGAAGTTTAAAGAACAAAGATGCTGAAACAGAAGTACCTGACTACAAGCAGCCCTGCTTGAAACTGCTTTACTGAAACCATCTTTACAAACCTAGTGCTGCGTTTTCATTAACTTTGAGGTGGGCTCTGATTAAAATTTGCACATTTGTTATCCTCTGAAAGGAAAACAGATATTTCCCTTGCTGTTTTTCATTGGAAACAAACATGTTTACCAACCTGTTACAATTCAAGGGAGTACACTTGAAGCAGTTGCTCAACTATAACTGTTCTTCCCTTTTTCAAATAGCACAGAGTTCTAAATGTATTATAAACTGAACAACAGGAGATTAACAAAGCAAGTCAAAAACAATTTCTTCCCACGTCAGTCTGAAACTTTTAAATATTTATGAGATTTTACATTCCAAAATTTAACAGGAGTGCCATAATCCAAAATAACTGCTGAATTAATAGCCAGGAGATAACATTTGTATAAAAGAACCATTTGCTTTACAACAGCAATAAAGGAAACAACAGAATTATGAGTGTTGAGACTAATTTGAATAATGTTTAAAAAAAATGAGCTGTTGTGGGGCTGCAGCAATATTCTGGCTGCACCTGGCATTGTCTGTCCTGAGCTTCTTATGTTGGAAATGCAGCAGTCCAGGGTTTATAGGAGAGCAGTCATTAAAACTTCATTTTTTTAATTACGAAGATATAAAAAATATTCATAATACAGAATATTAACACATATCCAGCCCTGACATTTTGCTGCACTGCAGGAGAAATTCCAATGGATTTCTTAAAATAAACAGCAATAACAACATTCTCTTCCAGGAAAACAGAGGGGATGAAAGTACCACGACAATAAGAGGAAGGGGCAGGCAATTAAAATTCAACTTACAGTGAAATTATTTGCTAAAGCACCCTAATGATGTAGGATCACTTAAAGGCTTGCTTCCTTTGGAATGTTTTGAAGTTCAATTTCCTCCTTCTAAAAACAATTAAGAACAATGTACACTGACGTCCTTTTACCCTGCAGACCATGTAATTTCAAGGCTCTTCATCCTTGAGAAACATTCACGTGACTCTTCTATAAGCTTATAGTAAATTAGAGCTGGATGTGACTCCTTGGGTCACATCCTGGTACCCCTTGGAATTAAAGCAAAAATACATCTTGAAAGGAGCCACGAACACAAATTGGGGTTAACTCGTGGAAGGCAGCTGGTCTTGCCCAATGAAGTATGAACTTAGCAGTTCCCGGGCTGGGAAACACTCATCACTCACAGGCAGCTTAAGAAAGGACACCATGCCCCTGGGAAGAGAGTGCGAGGACAAGGTCTGAGGCTACCCCATACTCAGATGTGCAGGGGCTAGGGGTGGGATGGACACAGAAAGGAGGGACAGTGCCTTCATACTCAATTCAGCATCGGAGGCAGATTCTCCTTTCCTTGTTGCTCTTCTCTATCAAGTAAATTGCTTCACAGCCTGCTTGGTACATGTGAACAGCTGGGAGACAAGTGACTGGTTGAACATTAACCAAACCTACATCAGCGGTTACCAAAGGGCTGAATGTCATTAAAAACCATCGTACTTCCAAGTACTTGGAAATAACTATCAACTACAGAGTCCCAATTCTGGCCACTATCAAGGAGAGCCCATGGGAATAGTAAACTCGTGGTTCTGGTTCAGTATTAGTAAGCCTCTGGGCCTTTATGGACAAACAAAACCCAAGAATGAGAACTTAAGGAAACCAAGGAGTCAAAGTTTCTAGGGAAACGCTGAGAAGTGAAATACTTCAAATAAAAGCTACTATTTGATGCTTACACCTTCGCGTTGCTGAAAAGAAGTATTTCACAGTTTTGGAAGCACATATAAAACGTATGCTGTATAAAATGTTTTCTTTATATTGTTAGCATTGAACTAGACAAGAATAAAGTGTTCATTCATACTCTTTCATTCTTGCGGACAGTATGTGCATGTGTGTATATACATGTCAGAAAAATGCAGTATAATATACACACAGAGCATTTTACAATGTTCTCGCTGTAAGGGCTGAATGAGGTGCTCATGAGGAACAGCAATCAATCAACACAAGCAAAAGGAGAGACTTCTGCTGCTCTTACTGAGCATGTTTCCTGAATGAGATATAGGTTTTATATTCAGCTTGGTTAATGTTACTACAAATTGCTTTCCTCTTAATCTTACTTTAAATTTCTGCCATATACCACACTAACACCTTCACAATGGCCAATACTCCTATTGAGAAAGCGTATACAAAACATACCATTAAATGACCTCTTACACTCATTAATGTCACTGAGAAAAACAAATTAATTTTAAACCAATTTATAGTTATAAATAGTACAAGAACAATCCCTTGAAATCGGTAAAAGGAAAAGGGGAAAAGTTCCTGAATAGTTTGTAGATGACAGCTGCCATAAGCTCGTGATCGGTGTCTTTCCATTTTAGGATCTGGAAACATCACCAGTCCTTCCAAATAGGGAAGAAACTTTGTGGGTTTCCCTACTGATCCACAAAGTTTTACAAACCAGATGTATCCTGTGTGAAATGGAAGTCTAGTTTTCAGCATGTGAAAGCTATAACCAAGCTAAACTCTTCTCATTCCAGCTACTCAAATGTACTTTCAGTGGAGAACAGCAGTCCAGTCGCATGTTGCCAGTGCAAAAAATGCTCCGAGGGAGATAACTCCTTATGAAGTGGAACAATCGTTTCATCTCAGGAACAAATATGAAATAGCAGTTTGGCTAATCAGCAATCTCCTGTAGTAGAATTTGATTATGAGACCAGTCTGGGTGAGTGGTGGAGAGGGGGCAATTGGGTGATTCTCCCATCTTGCCAAATTCCTCTTATTCCATCAATATTTCCTACGGGTCGTCATGCACTGATAGGTAGCTTAAGAAGTTTCTTACACAGAAAATACCTACAGCCGAAGGGCCTGATTGCAATAATTTCATTCAGCATTATATATATATTACATGAAAACCCAGTTTTTTATCCCATTTGATATTAAGAACATACAACAAAATATCATTTGCAGGGAAGGCTAAGTGATTTTGCACTAATTCTTTTAACAGTATATTCTTAGCAATCTTACATATTCCATATTTAATGACGTGATGAAGTCAGACTTAAGGCCTTTTTAAGTACCTCTGTAGCTTGACTCTCAGAAGATCAGGAGATGAAAAATCTTAAAGGCTGATCATCAAAAACTGCACAGAAAGCATCGACATGGATAATATTTAGATGTGATGCTTTCATCTCTATCATCTACCAATCTGTACTAGAGACAGTAATTTCTGACAGCACAGATTTTTATTTATAAAGTGTTCTTTTCATGTATAAAGTCCTCTAAAAATACTTGCTTAATATTTATATCTGCAGGCATCTTTTACAATGTATCTTTATAGTTAGTTGTTAGCAGTAGCGGACAAATTCTGCACATATTCACAGTCATGGAAGACCAAAGCCTGTTATGCTCCAGTCTGACACGTTTCTTACTCTCTCCAAAGGGCAAGAATCAAATGTTTCAGCTCAGGGATGTTTTAACGCCCAGAGCAACCTGTGTTTTAAAGGCCTCCATCTGTTACTGCAGGCTGCGGCTGGCGCCTCTCTGCCCTTCACAGTGCTGAGTCAGCACTTTTTCCAATGACCAACCCCAGCAGGAGCAGGACGGCGGCATTTAAATGGAAGTTTGTAATATTTACAGTAAAGGGAAGTGGGTGTGGAACACATTCAAAGTGTGAGCATGCATTCTCCTGTGGAATTCAATTCTAATGATTTTTTAACATGATTATCACTGCTGCCTTCTGGAGTGATATCACATGGAATCACAGAACCATTTAGGTTGGAGAGGACCTCTTGAGACCAGCCAGTCCAGCCCCCTGCTCAAGCAGGGTCAAAAAAATAATACTTTATTTTCCCCTCAACAACTTTCACCAAATTTTGATTCCTTGAATGAGGCCACTGTGTGAAGGGATACTCAAAGAACTGGAACTGGAGACTGGAGTGAAACAGCAGTGGGGCTTTGGCCCCATCTGAAGGCAGTTGGATGAAAGCGTGAGATAAGGAGACCTCGCACTCCCTTACACGTGCACTTTGCCACCACCAGTTCTACCAGACTCCCAGTTTCTGCATGCTGGACACAATGTTTTATCTGACAACTGTTCGGATGTGAAAGACATCAACAGCCCCTGGAATAGGATTTATGGATTTTAAGCTCTTCCCGAGTAACCCAGCAGATAAGCAGCAGATTGCAATTGTGAAAGCAAAATGACCAGGCTCTGCCCCAAGCCCTACAGTGGGTGTCTGAGCCCTTTACTGGAAAAGGTCATTGTTTTATGTCAAAAATTTCACATCCATAAACTGAGAACAATGTTGTTCTTGCATACAGCTTCAAAACTGGCAGATGAAGCACGTGTATGCGGTGTACACTGCTACATCCTCAACTGGCAAATTAGCAGTGCAGTGTGCAATTCAGGCAAATTGCAGAAAAAAGAAAGCTGCATTTGTTCTTGTTTCAAAAAGTTGTTTGGTAAATGGTCAAATCAAATATAACTACTGCACTGTAGGCTTAGGACAAAAATACGGTATTTACTTTCCTGTTTTGGTATAAAGCCACACATGCCTGAGAAAAGGATTTGCCTTTTTATACTTTTGTTTTTAAAAGGGCAAGGGAAGATACGTCATCACAACATTTCATGTGCTATTTCCAAAGGGTAAGCCCAGAACTATAGCTGAAAAGCTGGAAGTATTTTGAATATTTCTGATCAGTCAATCAAGTCTGTCTGAACGTGCTACTTTCTGAAATTGGGACCCATCAAAAGGAATAATAAATTTCACAAAGATAAAAATATTACATTTAAAATTTTGTTAAAACTATAATAGGAGATACAAAGAACATTATGTTGCTAAAAATCAATCCATGACACTAAAGTTGTTTCTTAGTACATAGAAACAAAATATATGGCAGCCTATAAAAGCAACAAGAAAATTCTGTTTTAAAAGAAGAGAGACATAAAATAAAAGCAATTAATGGTCTGAGTATCTATTATTCTTAAGGCCAAAGTACATAACCACAGCAGCCCAGGACTGGAGTTTTACAGGGCATGCACATTGTACACAATGATCTCCCGAGGCGCGCAGGGGAGTGTTCATGTCCTTTTGGCGTGTGGTGATTAGGAAATAGCCAGTGTGTCACATACTACAGGCTAGCAACTGTCGACTTTTTATGACCATTGGTGCAGATGAGAAGCTCATACAAAAGGGTCTATTCAGTCTCCGGCCCAGAATTTTAAACAAACGCTAGCAGCAAACCTAGGGCAACTATTTCTCTGTGATACAAAATAAGTGTCAGGCACACAAGGCTGCCATTTCCCACAACAGCCCTACTTGGTTTTGGTAGGGAGACAGTCAGCTTTGTTGCTCCCATGAAGAGCACAATGGGTAATGAGGACTGACCTGCCATGCCTATAAATTCGGAAGGGCGAGTGCAGAGGGATACAAGGCAGCCTTCTCCTCCACAAGATGACCTAGGAAGAGGAAAGAAGGCTCTGGCTGCTTCCTTGAAGACTCAGAAGACGAAAAACCTGATTAAGGGTGGAAGGAACAGGGTCAGGGTTCTCCTCACAGAGGGTGTGATGTGAAGCAGCAGAGAAGAACCAGCTTTTTTGGTGGCAAACAGCCCAAACTACCCTGCAATTCTCAGCATGACACACAGTGTGAGCACGTGAGAGAGAAGTGAAGGCATTGCCAAGCAGAGAGTCAAAAAACAAAAACTAAACAATAAAGCAAACAAAGCCACCAGTGCCACAACAGCGTGTGAACTGGTATTACACTATTTTTTCTGTCCCAGTGTACTCTGGCAGCACTCACCATGCCTGTGCCTTATCACAACCTGCAGGAGCACTACTCATGAGCCACCACCATGGGGCCGTGGCAGTGCAGCTGAAGCACTCAGCAATGGCACTGGATGGCATTCCTGCTGGCCACCGAATTTTCCTTTTTAAGCACCCATGATGAATCAGGCTGGCAGAACGGTGACTGGTGGAGAAAGCTATGCAAATATATGAGTGGGCTACTACTCAACTGGGGAGAAAGTCCTATTGCAGATCTGCTACAGTGACAGCTATAGCAGACTCTTGCTAGGCAGACAATAAATAATGCTGAAAATGCCTTCAAACTTACAACATACATTTACAGAAAAGCTGTAAGAAAACCTTTCAGTGATTGTCTTAAAGACAGATAACACATTTTATTCTCCTTAGATTTCATCAGGTTTTGATTGCAGGTTTGAAAAAAAATAAATCCATCTTTCCTATTCTGGATCCATAAGTCACTCCCTAGGCACACTCAGGACTGCTCAACACAGCATCCTCCAGAAAAACACAACAGAGCTTTGTCTTGCTACAGCTTTAATAAGCCAGGAGTATTAGCCCAACTCCCCTCCCTGGAGCCAAGGTACATCACCCATAGCACCCTTTGGCCCTATGGAGCCTGCCAGCCGAGAAAATACAAAATTTACAGATCCTGCTCTTTCAACAAAAACAAATAATCAGCACTTAAATCCTGTATTTATTTAGGTCTTTACTTACTACCTAGATCTTACTAGCTTTATAATTTTTCTTCAAAACTGCCCTTCATCTATTGCTATTTTGAGGTAGGAGGCTGCAACACAGCCTTAAATACTTGTTTTGTGTTGTTCATGGAGTCCTTAATGAAGGTCTTATAAATACACATTCATCGCCCCCCATCACAATATTATGATATTTGACTGATATTACTACTCCTTTTCTCCTAGATACCTTGGATCTGCCAAATTAATGTTTTGGATATACCATCTTATTGTAGCTTAGAAGGCACTGTGGAGGGGCCACAGCATCAGGCATGGAGGTGTGAATCTTGGTGGCAAGGTCTGTTTGCATGACTGTTTCAGGGACACTGAGGATTGTCCATGTCTGGTACAAAGCTGCAGGGTGTGCCATTACCTGAGCCGCTGCTGACTCAAACAGAGATGCAGTTAAATCAGCAGATAGGTCAGAAACAGGCCAGGCATGGAGCTAGATACAGGTCCCCCTCCCAGAGCTGCTTTGCTGTGCTGCACCAGGAGATGCTCACCAGGGTTTCCTCCAGGTCACTGCCACACATCCCTGTGACAGGCACTACCCACAGACCAGGTCCTGCCACAACCTGCCACACTACGGTGGTTATGCCACTTACAGCCTTTCCTTACCAGCACCACCACAGGTAAAGTGCAGATGCAAAAGTAGATACCTACAATCAGTGTAACGGTAGAGTAGATGAAGGCCTAAAACAGAAACAGCCTTTTTTTTTTTTTCTGTGTTTGTGTGTATGCCTGTAAGCTTGTTGTATGCCTGGGATAAAACACACTACTGCACAGCAGCACAGAAAGCAGGGTTTGTTACACTATGTTTAAGCATCCCAGACAGAATGCTGTATGTGCAAGGGGATCACAAAGGTGCTGGAAAACACTGAAATCTGATGTTCTCAGCTCTTTTGTGCGCATTCAGCCCTGGGTATAGCTTCTCGCAAAGCAAAAGACAACAGAACACTTCACAGAAATGGCCTCATAAAATATTCAGTTTCCTGTTTTTGCCTGGGGTGCAATCTGCACATTTTCCATACAGTTGCAGCAAGAAAGAGAAGTGCTAGATTCTATTTCTCATATATCTAAAGTGTTTACATCTTTAAAGAACTAAAAATGCAGAACTACTGACATAACTTCTCTGGTAGAAAATACATGTACCCTGCCTGGAATTTTGCCCAGACGAAAACAAGAGGTTTTTGAGACTAAAACAATTCAGAAATCCCCCAGACACACACATAATGACACAATATAATAAATAACACAGAAGGTTGTATTCACTTTTTTAACACAATATATGCTAAATATAGTTTTGATTGTATGACACAGGCCCATGCACCCCAGATATGAACCTATTTAGAAACAACTGTGCATCCATACAATTTTTTCCTTCAAATAGTCCCAGAGCCTAAATTAATACCGCACAGAGCACAGCCGCTCACACTCTCATGTGCAGGAGCAGGTCTTTCAGCACTGCCTCGCCCTGCAACAGCTGATGGAGGAACACAAAAAAAATTGCTGGATACTAGACTGTGGACGTAACATGGCTGAACCCATCAGGATATTTCTCCCGAGTCTCTCCATGACTCGTTCAAGAAGGACACGCTGCCCGTGCCAATAACGTATTCCACTACATGCACACGCACAAATGTTACGATGGTGTGAAATTGCATTGGCATTACCTTTTTCAACATTTTACAGCCTAACAGAAACACTGCTAAGCGCTCAGCCTTAAAGTGGAGCAAGGATGGCACCCAGTGGCCAAACAGACTCATCTCAGAAAAACATTTCTCAGCCATTTCCCATTCCTCACTTTCTAGGGCTTTAATTATAAAATGATTCTAGCTCTAATGTGAACCAGTTGGCAATGTAAAAAGCCTTTTAAGGGTGCTGTCTTTTCCTTGAAGAACATTTGTTTCCTTTTGTAAAATATTTTTTAAAAATACCTATAGAAATGTTACCATTAATAATTTAAAATTGATACCAGCAAACATTTATGACAAACAGCTGTTTGCAGCCAGAACACAGGTAGAAATAAACGAAGAAAAGTATTCTGTCCTTCTGTAGGGTACATGCTGGGGGGAAAATGAAAGATTTCATCCTGGTTTTAAAACAGAAACTGCTATTAAGGAACTTGTTTCATTTTAAAATTAATGTTGATAATATTAATGGCAGGCATAAAATTCCTATCCAAATAAAGTTTGGTGATAAGCAACTTGATTTTTTAATCAGAAAATTCCCAGCTATAACTTTCAGTCTGCTAGGGCTACAAAAGGAATCCAAGCCCAGTTAAATGTTTTGACTGTGAAATATTATTCAATTTTTCTGCATTTCTTTGAAGAATTCTTTCCTCCAGAAGGGATATCTATTAACTGTGTGGGGAATAACTCGCTCCTTATTGTCAGTGAAAGAACCATGACAAACCCACAGTGAAGACCTCGTGAAGTACCATCTTTCACCGAAGTAGTTTTTAATTATTCTGTTGCAATTTTATGCACACGTCTTTGCTAGATAGATTTTTCTTCCTGTTTGAAAACCTTTCCACATATAAATTCCCAAGTCTGTCATGGACTGAAGCATACTACTTTATCATTTGACAAGTGTTGATTTTTTTTAAACCATTCCTCAGATATTCCTCAGCCTCGCATGAGGCTTTAAATGTATTCTATGCCTTATCGCTTTTCGTATGGTTGGTGGCTAAACACTGTAGCAATGTTGAACTGTATTTATTCCTCAATGCTTTCCAGCTGACAAGAGACCCTTGTAGAGTATGATGGCTGATCAGATTGAAGGACAGACAACAGGTCTATTGGAGAATGAATCACTTCACCTTCAGCTGGGAACAATGCTATGACCCCAACAACTGCTATTTCTAATTTGTTTATCTAACCATTCTCAAGTCCTGGACCAACTGTGGTTTTGGATGTGAAAACAGATGCAACAAATAAGTTTCCCATGGAAATAACAAATATACTAGTTGAGAGCAGCAAAGGAGTAGCACACTTTTTTTAGTATGGGTAAATAACTGTTTTATTACTCCTCTGCTGAAAATTTCTGCTGTTGAAGTATCATTGTACTGGTGTGCATAATTACTAAGAAACTGAAAAACAGCCGCTATTAAAGGCAGTGTCAGTAATATTTTAAACTACTTTGAATGCTTGTTTAATACTGTAAAAGAATAATAAAACAGAAATTCCTAGAATTCTATTATAATCTAAACCAATTGAAATATATTTTAGCTTTTCAGAAGGCTTTTTTTTTAAAAAAACAAAGTAGTACAAAGACTTGTTTTGACCATGCGAGTAATTTAAATTTTCTATTATTTTCAGTAACAGAAGTTTATTACTTGTCAAGGTATTTAACAAGAGTACTTAAGCTGTAGTATAATTGTGAAGTAGCTGATCTTAGAAGTACTCATTACTTAATATTTCTAATTACCGTGTCTTTACTCTGCAGTCAGAATATCAGTATTGATTTTTCACGTTTTCAATTCTAGCCCTTAAACCCGTCTTTTTAACCTACAGTATAAATATATGCAGAGATTATTCTGTATAGGACACACTTAAGAATAAATACATTTTTGCTTTGCATATGTAAAAAAAATATTTCCACAGAAAGTTTCTTATTGACATCTGCATGACTCCCTTGCCCTGACTTAAACCGCAGACTAGAACTTACTCCTCGTTGAAGGAAGACTATTCCTTCTTAAGTTCATTTAACGACCTGTGCTAACTCAAACTAACAGGAAAAAAATGTCTGAGCATGGTTATGTGATTAAATTGTGGGCTTTATCTAGCTTCGAGGCCACAGATTTCTCACTTTTGCCTCAACTCTCTCATGTATGATTTTTCCTCAAGAGAAAATTTAAGACCAGAATTTACTCATCTCCTACTCTCCAAAATAAACTGGTTTTGTGCAGGCTTATAATAGGAATGCAACACAGTCCTTTGTAATCATAAAGCAGAAGTTTTGAAATATTTAACAGAGGTATTTTTGTATTTCTATCCCCCTCTTAGCATATGGGAAAACACAACATGAAGAAGCGCCTTGCCCTGCATTTCTGATACAACAGTGTGAGGGCAAGAAGCCTACCCAGTAAGACTGCAAGTATTCAGAGATGGGCATATGGGGTGGATGTGCGTCTCATGAGTGCTGTAACCACATTTTACCCCCCTCTGTAGCCAACAAAGAGGTCTAAGCCCCTTTGGAAAGCAGCTCAGCGCCTGAGCCTTACCAGGTTAAATTACTCCTTGCAAGCCCTCCCTTCACAATGTCCTGGAAAACACATATTTCATCTGCCCTGGAGGGAAGGGAACCTTTTACCCTAAGCTCCATGTTTTCACCAAGAAATAATAAAGATGGTCATAAAAAAAGGAATCCTTTTGCAACAATTTAATCTCATCTTGATCAACTGCAATGCTAGTACAAAATTTAAATGTCAAAATTTCAATAAAGCCGAACGTTTAAAATTCAGAAAGTAAATTCAGAATTCCATTATGTTTTCTGTCAAGCATCCTTAACATTAGGGTAAGCACTACAGTACAACACTAGCCTGGTAGGACAGCACTGCTCTAACAGTTCATAAGCAGGTGCCTCTCATGCCTCTGACACGCTGAAGTTGTCCCATTTTCCTTATTTCTGATAAAAACCCTCATGGAACAAATTAAAACAAAAACAGCTCAGGTTTTCCCTCAATAAACTGTCATATTGTTCTTTTATATGCCTTATTCTCAATAAACCCTATCACACTGGATCAGGTTTCATGCTGGGAGACAGGCTGTTGCATTGGAGGAAATGCACCTGAGAGTCACAGGTCCCAGCACTGAGGCAAAGAGCTGAAGAACAGCTTTGTAGGGCAATCAGGAAAAGCTTCCAGAGGCAGATGGTTGAGAAAGGAAGGGAAACAGCTCTTATTAAAACAAACAATTCAGCAAACTCAGGGGTTTTCATCAGACTCTGTATCTGCAGTTTCTGAGATTTATGACAGTAACAAAAAAGTCAAAGAGCATTCCTCTGCAGCTTAAGCATAAAGGGCACAGTCCCCTTTCTGGGTGACAAAGCGATGCAAAGAGCGTAGTTGTTTTATTGTTATTCTCTCCAAACAATGCTGTTTGGAAGGCACTGGTTAATAATGTAAAAATAGCTGTATTGTATCAGACCGAAGGTCCTTCTAAGCCCTGTACCTTAACGGGAGTGATGGACACAGTGCACTCCTCCTGGCTTTGGTTAGCTGCACCGCAGAGACTGCCTCAGGCAGAGGCACCTGTCTTCATACAGCAGTCCTCATTTGCCTTTTGCTTCTGTTAATTCATCTTTTTTTTTTTTTTTTAAACTCATTAAGACCTGCAGTGATAGGCCACATAGTTTAACTACATGTTTTCAGAAGGGAAATCTTTAGTCACATTAAAATCTGTACCCCTATAATTTTATTACATGCTCCTAAACCTAAACACTGTATGAGAAAAGATCATGAGCAGTCTTTCACTACTCCTCTTCACCATGCCTTGCCATTCCCTCTCTTCACTGAAATTTAAAACAATTTTCCAGTTTATATATCTTTGAACTAGACAGCGTTAGCCTGATGTCAACAGATGAGAGCCTCACATTTCAGAAACTAGTATAAAATAGGAGTATTTTATTTTTAATCAGCATTTGTTATTTGTAAGCATTTTCAGTGTATGCAATGTGTTTGACTTCTTGTTTCCATGACAACTGAAGGCATAACCACATGTAGAAGGGCATGAAATCATGTAATACAATAAAGATCTCAGTTTCATGAATTATGAAGCTCTCAACACCGTGCTCTAGGTCTTGTCTTACGTGGGCAGTGCATGCAGAAAAGCAGAGAAAAATAAACTGTGCTTTACATATTGTGCACATGTGCATTTCTCAAAAGTGAAGGGACACACAGTTCAATATTAACACTTCAGCCCTGTTTGCCCTCTAGGTTTCCCCTTATTTTCCCCATTGTCGCTATGCTCAGTGGAACCTGAGCCGCTGGAATAGCACTGGGGAACAGCTCGGTGTCAGCAGAGTCCCTCCTGTGACACTGAAGAGGAGTCATAGAGTCTGTGTGACTGGTCTTGGGGGACAACCTTAAAAATACTTACATGTGTGAATAACTTCATGCACTTACAGAGAAGTATAGGGCTCTAAAGAACTGTATGTGCTTCGCCGTATGCATGGCTGGAACCACGGTTTGCAATACTGACTTTGCAGCATGATTACATGCCTGCAGTCCTTACTAAATCCATGTTACCAGGCAGATCGGAACAACAGTGTCATCTACACAGCCAAGTGTGAAAAACCTCATCTTCCAGCTATAAATATTTAAACACTGGTAAAAGTTCATAAGTGGTCCAAAACAAAGGGCAGCTTGTCTTTCTGAAATGTAATTACGAAGACTATAATGTAATTATTATAAACCACTGCAAATGATTTAATTACCACAACATAAAAGTAACTAAAATAGTTCTAAATTGAAAGATGATGACACAGCAGAGAATAATATAGCCTAGGAATGCTTTCTGATCCTTAGAGAGATTGGAGATAAAATTAATACATAACACTGTATTTCTCATTGTGCTGCCACTGTTCTACTTATAAGGGTAGGTGTAAAAATTGTAACAGCATATGATGTGAATACAAATTCACTTTATCTCATGTGTAGTGCACTCCCGGTATCAAATTCACTTAAACCAGTCATTTTTCATGTATTCGGCTGTTTACATTGTCATATACATAGCAGTCTTAAAAGTTGTTTCCCTTTTTGGTTCAACTCTCTTCATCTTCACTCAGTTAATATCTGTATTTTTGAGACACGCACAAAAGCCTCCCCATGTGAAGGTAAGTCTTAACTAGCCACATCCCAGGCTATGGAATTGAGAAATACAGGGATTATTATTAATGCTACATTTTGAATCAAAGGCTCTGTAAAGCAGGTGATACATTATTTTCCGTTGTGTAGCTCTCTTGAGTGCTGTTTGACCTAAAAAATGGAATCTCTCACAGGGCTATAAATAATGCATCATAGTCATTAAATATTGATCTGGCTTATACCATTCACAGCTGCACAACTAGGTTAGCTTTTTAAAAATAGCTTCTTGTATATTAACCATAATAGGACAGTGTTTACATATTCTCTTTGGAAAATGCATTAAATTTAAAGGTGATGTGTGTTTGTAGGACTGCTCGCTAAGTCACAGGACTTGTTCATTACTGCCTCAGAAGCCAGTAACTCTTGCTATAAATATCCTGTCCTACACAATTCTGCATTCTTTACTCATGCATCTTGGCTTTCTATATTTGCCTAAAAGATGACTATTTTTAGGCTTGGAGAGCCTGAATTTCAATGAGAGGAAACTTGGCACTGCAGGACAATGCTATAGGACTTAGCATCAACCTCAGACGCATCAGACTTCACTAGTTTTAGATTTTTCTATTCCAATACTACAAATGCATATAGCTAAACACTAGCACCAGTACATAATGGAAATAACAGAATTTTTTATGTTAAGTCTAAAATATAAGAGAGGACTGAGCTGCCAGTTTTTAAAAATCATACATATTTCTAACTTTTCAAAAAAATTAATATTGATATGGGTATGATTCACTGGTGCATTACTTTAGTTTATCCTGCCAAAATTCAGTTTGAATTTAGTGCAGTTCCATAGATGCAAGGGAGGAGAAGTATAGTGATAAATCAGGGTCAAGACTTCAGACAGTCATTCTCAGACATGCAATAAATGTTTGCACTCAAGGTGGATTTTTTTTGTTTGTTTTACTTGCAAATGCCCATGAAAAGTAAAATTTAATTTTTCTTCCTATATCTAGAACAATGGTATCAGAAATCTACCTATCACAGTAATGCAGCACATAGCAGAAAATGTAAAATACATTATGCAGTTTAGATGAACTTAGCAGCATATCTGATACAATTTTTTTTTTTTTTTTTTTTTTAAGGAAATCATAATTTAAATTTAAATCAAAGTTGAAAAATATTTAGTAGCAAATAAAATAATCTGGCAATGGAACATCTATGTACAATACTGTAAATTGTATGTTTTCGTTGCTCTTATTTTAATTCTATACAGCTCAAAAAACATCCTCTTTCTTATAACCTGGTAGTACAGCGCATATGCCAAATACAGGAATAATGGCAGGTACACCATGATTAATTCCGATTAATAATTCTGTTTCAATTGCCTGTTGTTGAAACTCTATCAATTAAGCTTCTACATGTTTTTTCCCCATTTTGAAAATCTAACCGGTTTCAGGAAAAGGGGCCTGTTTTAAACTACATACCAAGTTTCATTTAAAATACATTTTAAACTGGCATAAAGAGAGGACCAGAGTTTAAATTTTTCATTTTTTTTCCAGAGTTCTTTTCCTATCAAAACGCAGTGCAAAAGATCGACTGCCACGAATAAATGGATGGAGTGTGCGATGGGGAACACCACTGTGCAATTTTACAGATGCCAAACGAAGCCAAAGACAGTAACATCCTTGGCCAGCTAAAATCAGTGGCCAACCTCCCATTACCTTCCCTAGGGCCAGACTATCACCTACAGAGACTAGGGGATTTGCTGAAGCTCTGAATCCAGATCTCCGCAGTGCCACTTGCATCTGCCTGGAGGGCTAAGCCCCCTCTCTCATTGCTGAAACAAGCTCGTTGGGTGATGAGCATGCATCTTCCATCCCCACTTGCCCCAGGTGCTGGCAGCAGACCCAGCGGGTACCCCCTCCAGGTCAGAGCCGCACCTGCCCTCACTACCTCTGAGCTTCACACCAGGCCTGCGCACACTGGCCTCTGGAGAAATGCATGCCTGCTAGCATAAGTGCTAACGAATCCCAAAAGCTTTAATGCAAATAATGAAAAGGACTGGTGACATGAACTTTTAGAATAATGATCCACATAATTGGGTATTCTTCTGAGAAAAAAAACTCCATTAATAATTTCTACTCATGTAAGCATTTTTAAACCTGGTTTTCAGATTTTTATAATGAAAGCTATATTCTAGTAACACCAGAATTGGAATCTCTTCAAAAACATGCAAAACACAGTTTGATGTGAATAGATGTTGCCACTTTTGCTTTTAGACAATCATAGACATCAGACATGAAATAGTCCAATTGCATTCCATGGTCCATTATCCTACCCTCATGTTTCTTCCTCCCAAACTGCAAACTTCCCTCTGTATTGTCCAGCTCCACAACCAACGTTGCTCTGCATGTTTTTGCATTCAAACAGCTGAAGAAAACGTGCTTCTTTCTTAAGGTTTTTTGTTGTTGTTGTTCTATTAATTCTCAAACAGGATTAGTAGCAACTGAAATAAATGTTATTTATTTCACAGAACTTGCTCAAGGTAATGAGCTTTAATTCTTAAAAAGACACCAAGTATATTATAAGAATTTGTGAATTCATCCAGTAACAGTAGGAAATTATTGACAAAATTTCAAGTAAAAATCAGCTTTCTGTAATGCAATAAAATTAATTCATTGCTAAAAGCCAGAGCAAATACAAATACTCTTGCAATTTTTCACTTTTTATCAGAATATTCTTGAGATCTTAGGCAAACAGAAATTAACGGAAAACCATTTTATTAAGACTATAAAGAAATAAGATGGTAAAGATGAAAATAAACAGCTTGAACTAGCAGGAAGAATATGTAAATATTTCTAAGCTGTTGGGGTGCAGTTACAGTATGCTTAGAGATAATATGTTGAAAGGTTGTCAGCTTAAACTGACAATTATCTAAAGTCACTAATTGCTGTTAGGTCCCTTGTCAGTCAAGCCAGTAGTGAACTACTGGCATTACTCTCATTTATATAAAGGGTATTTGTTCCTGTTCTGACTGAACTAGAACATCAGGTAAATCATAACAGACATTTCCACTGACATGTGCCAATAAATCACCGAAAGGAAAGGGGACACTTTAGCCCCAATCACCTCCAAAGGGAGAAATTGTTTACTAGCCAGTCAAGTCTACAAGATGACCCTAATATAACAAAGGGCTTACACAAAATATAAGAATATAACAAACAGTGAAAAGAACAGAGATTTCAGGGCAGGATGTCCCAGTAGTCCTTGGCAGGGAGATCAGCTGCCAGAGCTCTGCAAGGGGGAATATGGGAGCAACTTCATCCCACGGATAGATGGCCCTCTCTGGGGATGAGCTCTCTGTTGATGGCCCATAAGACAAGCTGGTTCTGGTTGTGCCCCCCTCCCGCCTTTTTAAACAATCATTGGTGTAAAGCATTAACAAAGACTACCTGGCACTCATTTTGTACTCATTTTGTCAGGGATTGAAAGCAAGACAACCAGATATAGGGGAGGAACATTCTTCCGAAAAAATATTTCAGCTTATTTTAAGCATTGCTTGGTTATAGTCCTCATTTTCTCATCTATATCCTTTATAAAAATATATATATCTATTGTGGTTTCTAATGAATAAATGTTCCTCATTTCTCTTTACCTTATCATTTATAGTTAAATAGATAGTTACATGCCTTCAAGGTAAATGGATAACAACAAGACATTCCTTACTTGCAGACTGGCAAACCTATTAATGAGGACACCTGTGAAAATAAGTAGCATAGCCCCTCCTCTTACTAGTATCAGAGTCCAAAAAGTAACATAGTGGGCCTTTATTTCAGCTACACAGACCATGATGGAGAATTGTCTTCCAATGGCTGACAATAACAAAGAATGACGACTCTCTGGTATGTAGCAAGATATTTCCTGAATCTTTAAAGTCACAGAAGCTATATTACATCTGCTTATTCTAAAGAAAATTAAGGTATAAAAGATATAATGAAACACTTATGGTCCTTCATCCTTTTCTTTCACAGTGCTTAGTGTTTTGTTTGCCAAACCAAATACAACTTATCAAGCACACAAAAGTATTTTCTGGTGGTTGCAGTGATCTTCAAGCAACTTGCTTCCAGCAATAATTCATTAATCTAATCTTCGTCTTACAAAAGAGCAGGCAACTGCAACAATAGCTACAATATTATCAGAAGAGATTATTATACCCTTATCACCAGTTATTGATGCAGAGTTGTAAGGCACAGCTATTGTTTGGGCAATAAACTACAAGCTGATTAACTAGCAATAGCTGCCCTTCCTCAGCCCAGGTAACTCATCAGTACCAGTTCTGCTAAGTCACCCACACTTTCTACCTTCCACCACGACCACATCCATGATGGAGAGAGGTTGCAGCCAGCCAGACAAGTTTCAAAGCAACTATCAAACACTTGTTTATTAGTCAGATAGTCACCAGAAAGTCATACCAGGGGAGGCCAGCAGTGTGGATTCGCAAAAGCTCAGACCTCCTTCCCAGACCTCGCCACAGCCTCTGGATGTACTTTGTGTACAGGAGACCAACACCAATATCTACCGTGGGAGCTTCTCAGACAGCTCTGAGAAGCCCTCTAAAACACAGACTTGTTACAGCCAAGGAAAGACCACCAAGTTTCCCTAGTGTTATTCTCAAGCAGAAAAGGACGAAGCCTATCACAAAAGTGGCTCTGGAGTGCTGGCAGCAACGAAAGAGCAAGGTCACCATTCCCCCGCCACTCTGCCCCTTGGCAAGGCAGGATCTGGCATGAACACGCAATTACTGGTCCCTAGCAGTGCTACGTTCAGCATACATTGCTTTACACTTCTGCCCAGGGCACTTCAAGAGGTTGGAAGAGGATTTCTTACCTTCACATCCAGCCTTCTGAGCCTATGCACAATCCTGACTGTGAATGCTCTGCTTTGTTAGTAAACACAAGAAAGCTTCCACACTATAAGCATGAAAAGTCAAGTTTTTCCCATTTTCTCTAGCCTCTTCCTCAACTCCCACTGTGGTATGTCTTCCCTATGGTTGTTCTTGCTGAGGAGGTCTCAAATCCACACGGACATTAGTTCCAGCACTGGTGATGGGACCATAGCATTTTGCTGCTGTGCACCCATCATTGCTGCTCTTCGTCCTTCTGAAAGTTTTTTTTTTCCACCTTCCTTGCCTAACAGCCTAACATATAATACATCCTCCATAAAACTTTGCTAATTATGATTTTCTGTTTTTGATATAGACGTAGATCTTTAATCTGTATGCATTTTAATTTACTGTTATATTTTCAGAAATAACTAAAAACTTAAATCCTTACCTTAAATTTATCAACTTCTGCCTTCGAACACGTTGCATGATAAGATAACACCTGGCCCAGAAAAAAAAAGAGATAAACATTTTTGCAGACCTGACAAGTGGAAATAATAGGGCTCTGTACTGCAGTCTAACCAATGATTTTAAAAACAAATTTAATTAATATTTATGTATGATAATTCAATTCTGAATGTCACCATATAATAACTCATTACAGGTTATCACATATACATTTGGCACTTATGTTGCAGGTAGTTTTATAGGGAACCATGGACAGTAATTTAATATTATAAGTGCTCGTCCATTGTTCTACTGGAGTTCTACAATTAAAAGAGAAAGAATTTAATGTAAAAATAATTGTAGATTTATAGACTTTAAATAATGCCTTTTGCTATACTGTAGAGCTTTAATGCCTCTGCTAGCGGCACATCACTGCATTCACATTAGCACCTCTATGCTATGCCTGACATTCTCTTCACTACTGTCCTGGAGATGGAAAGCATCAAATATTATGCATAAAGTACACACACCTAGTGTTATTACGTAAAACTATGCATACATTTACATGGAATACATTATATCCTTATAGGAAGATACTGGCATTGAACAAGCACTCCAGAAGATGCAAAAGCCATCCTGTGTGCTGGACCCACCAAGCAGTGGACTGTGCATGGGGCAAGGCACTTGTCCACAAGGGAGCCTGCAGACCCAGAGCATTCCTAGCAAGAACGGGCCCTCCTCACCCCACAGCAACACTTGGTCTGCTTGTGTACTAAAGCTTTGATATATATTTTTAATTTTGAAATTGTTTGCATCTATGAATGTTTCTGTTACTCATACAAATACTCAAACTCTATTTCAAATGCCCTTGGCTTGCAATACCTTGTGACAATAAGTCCAAGATGTATTTACTCATCAGTTTTAGACGTATTGTCTTTTACAGTAACAGGAAATCATCCCTGCACTATGAAAGAATAAAAAACGAATGCCAATTTACTTGTTCTGTCCCATGTTCTACCTTCAAAAACTATGTATCGTCCTTTCTCAAATAGTATCTATTTTTCTGTCCAACCCTATTGTAGTTTCTCTCAGAAATCTGTAAGATTAGTAAAAATTGTGTTCTGCTATGATAGATTACACTTAATACCAAAATTCATGTGAAGCTTCTCCTTTGTCTGCACTCATATCCCTATAGATTTTTACAGAATAATGAACATTAGGGAGGACTAATTTTTTAATCATATGCAATTTTTGAATCCTTAATGTATAAAATAACAACCTGTTTAGAACCATATGGCATCCTACTGTCAACCTATCCCCATCATTTATTTACATTTTGGTTTTCTGTTTATTAGTTAGTCTTACAAGAATTCTATCTGCATATTTGGATAAGACTCTTTTCATAGCATAAATCAAATTGATTTATTTTATATCTGATATAAACGTCATCTTGAAATGCCACATCATCATAGCTAAATACGTAAATACTAGTAAAGTGTTCTAGTACTGAAAAATGGATTCACAGCCCTTCAACATATACCATTCTTTTGTTCAGTATTTCTCTGCTATGCCTTCAATCACTTTACACAAATGTTATCGTGAGTTGTTCTTCATTTATAGAAAGAATTACTCTTCACTGAAGCATAGTGGCCGTTTATCAAATCTGTAATCTGCATTCAAGCTATATGACTATTAGTCTTTTTTAGATCTAAGAAAGAAGCTGTATTGTAAAGCAAGAAATTTAAATTTCCTTGATTTCAGTAGTAAATAAATTTCTAGGTTAACTTTCATACCTATGTATCTAAGTGTGATAGCTGGCACTGCTTTTTTTTCTTGCCAGGAAGAGTATTCAGTCTAAGCTGTAATACTGCACAAATAACTGTGGCCTATGAGGGCTTATAGCAATTCTTGACTGTGACATGTAAAGAATAAGGAATCTTGCAGCAGGCCTGAAAAGGAAAATTTTTCACTTTTCCTCCAAAATGAATATATAAATAGGAATAATCAAAATGCTACTTATGATTAGAATGTTTTCTAACATGAGCAGTCCTACTGACTTCAAAAAGACTTAATGCGTCTACATGCTTTATGGGATTGATTCCCAATACGTAGAAAAATATCTCCAACCCTAAAGGAAAGGAAAAAAATATTATGCTATCTTCATAGCAATCCAGTTTGGTTTTTGTTTTCATAGAGAGAGAAATTCACATGTCATTCAGACTAACACTGTTTTTGTTACTCTTACCACAATGGTGGGTACTGTGTAAATTCAAAGGAGTTGCACAGTTGAAATGTGCGCACATCAGGGATATCTAGATAATTTTCTTGTTATCAGATGTGAAATTTATGACAATACTAAGATCTTAGCAATGTTACCCTTTCATTGAAGGAATGCTTTAAGAAAATAATCATTCTTGCATAATACTTTTTAAAAGATCTCAAATTTAATTCAAACCATTCTCCATTATTGATTTAGCAGGAATAATGTAAATCTGCAAAGTTGTCCTCAAAATTCAAAGCTTTGTTGTCACCAAGATTATTTTTAATATACTTATGTTTAAAATCTCCCAAGTATAATAGAGAATAGTACTTTAATGTTGAATCAGCCTATAGGACTTTAAATAACCATCATTTTTTTGAAATGTTCCGCATTTTAGAGTTTGTTTTACTGGAGCTGGTAGGTTTTGTTCTTCATGAATAGGGGGGAAAACCCACAGGAAAAGAAACTCCTTTAAAGGGTGGGGGGAGAAACTGTTTTATCCATTTAGCTACTCTATATGCATGTTGTATAGACAGGTGGTGTGCTGGAATGCCAGTACCTTGCATTATGTATTTGCCTTGACCCACAGCAGAACTCTTACTGAGCTGCTAGCCATCCTGCTCTGACTTTATTCTAGCAAGCCATAATTTGATAAGGGTTCAGCAGGTGTTGCTTTTGATACTAAAAAACTTATGACAATAACTTTTTTTTTAAATTTTTTGCTCTTCACAGTACATTTCATTTACACTTTACAACACTAGAAAAGAAAAACAACAGGCTATGTAAAATATCAAATTCTAAGAAATATTAAGTTACTTACGGACAAGAAAATAGACGTAACACCTAGACTTATTCCTACACCTACATCTGTAAGAAACTAGCTTTGTCATCACTCTCCCATCCTAATGTTAAAATCAAAGAAACAAAAAACCAAACACAACAACCAGGGGCATGAAATCAAATGGGATAGCTGAGTTCAAAATTACTTAAAGCTGTTCATGAGCTCCACAGCTAAGTGTACTCTGGGGAAGTTTCTCTTCAGCATTACTTTAAGACAATGCTCTAAATGCACAGAGGTACATATAGCAAATGATGCTAACTACAATAAATTCAGAAGCAGTAGCTTTCTTTACATGTGACACTTGTGAGCAAGAAGTTTCATTAAGATATATACATACGTCAAGAGCAACAGACTGTTTTGCCCAGGATTTCTTCACTTGGTCATACATAATTGTGTTGTTGATTCCCAGGCCACAAAAAATAACAAAAGCCTAAAACGAGAGAGGGGGGAAGAAGAGAGGAGAAAAGGAAATAAATTATAATTCTATTATAATAAAAACACAAAGGTGAATGCTGGCTTAACAAGTGAAAACAAAGTGCATGGAAATTTTAGGAATAATTATGGGACAGGTTATCTTGAGAACGCTTGTAAGACACTGGCCTCAATAATAAGAGAAAGATCAGATGCAAGAAACATTTTAATTAGGATGCAACCTTATTGGGTGCTTCTGAGAACTAATGGTAAACTGCAAATACAGAAAACATTCTTCCCACCTCCCTAAAGTAAGGTAAAGCAGCATTACCCAGAAATACCAAATCCTGCTGAAAAAAAGTGTGTTACTGCTACAGAATTGAATGTGTCTTACCTCAAACAGTCGCTGGTCAGCATCATCAAAAGGTTTCCCATCAAGCCTGTTCAACACTTGAGCTACCCCTTTAGAAAGAGTTAATATGAATCTTTATTCATTAATTAATAATGCAGAATATTTTATTACTTGCTAACATTTAAAATACATTTTTTCAAACTGAAAAGCAAAATTGCAAATATTTTTTATGAAAAACATTAAGTAGACATCAATATGTGAAAGTCTGACTGTTTTGATACCAAGACTCAGTTTATTACTTTCAACTGTTATTCTTTGCTCTGTAAGTGTAATATTGGAGATCTAAACAAAGTCACTCACAACGCTTTTCAGAAAAGGTTATAGATCTCTTTGGGAAAGCACTTAAGGACTTTGCAAACAGATTCAAGTAACTTATCCTAGCAATTTGAAATTACTTACATAATTTGCCAAAGTANCTGAACAATGGAAAAAATGACAGTTCCTTAAGCCACTTGAAAAAGAATGTGTCAAAGCTCTTGGCTCTAGCTAACCAATACTGAGTTCTACTGCAACAAACCATTTCTATTTCATTTAGCTACAGCATGCCCTTAGAAAAACACTAAGAGCTACCAGCAGTTGAGAGTTGAGTTTCTCTTCTACTTTTCTAAGGTAATACGCACTTCACAACAAACAATGTGCCATATTTTTAAAAGGCTCACTTCCCACATCATCTCTGCTAAGTAAACTCAAAGATCCTGATCCTGCATGGCACCCAGCACGTTCAGCAAAGCACTACTGATTTCAGTTCTCACCAACAGCCGCAACACACAGGGACACAAGTCTTGCTCTTGCAGTTTTAAATTGCTATAGCTTTGACTTGAATTTTTCTGTGGAAAGCTACAGAGGAAACTGGCACTTATTATAAATGGTGCTCCTTTTTGTGCTAAAAGCCAGCAATAACACAAGTCCAATTGCAGGTGCATTATAGCTGGGAAGCATCCTATCAAACAGGCAATAAAACCCTGTCACATCCTGATCCAGCACACATCACTGCCACAGGCAACCCTGACAGCTGCCACAGTTTCTCTGGTAAGTCATCCCTGGCTGTATATTTTATCATTAAAGAGGGAAATGACCACCTTGCTGGACCGCAGAAACAGTTGCCTGAGTTGTACACAAAAAAGGCAGTCCGTCAAAAAGTATCAAAGCATATCAAACATTTTTCACTAATAGTGTTAGCATTTCAGTTTTCATCTCGTTAGTCTTCAAGTTTCAGTACAATATATAACTTAACAATAACACAATGGGAAAGCTGAAAAAGTCCATACAGTATCCAAGTCAAAACATCCCTTCTTGGATACTTAGCATGCATCCTAGGTACCGTAACTTCTTAAAATATTCAGCTGGGAAAAAGAAGAAAAAGGAACACAGAATTAAAAAGACAGAATTAAATTTACATTAGCACAAAAATTGGGGAAGCTATTAGCAAGGTCTTACCAATTATTTGGTGGTTGCTATTCCATATAGGAACACACAGAACAGACCTTATGTGAAAGCCAGAAATCTGGTCAGCCTAAAACGTAGAAATGAGAGCTTCCATTATGCTCCTCTTTTACTACACTTGACTGTCGGTAAAATAATTGATTGCAACAACTGAATTTAAGAATAAAATTTTCACATGAACCCACCAAAAGAAAATAGTTTCTGCCCTTTGTATTAAGTTGTTCTTATAAAATATATAAAATCAGGCAGCACTTCTAACTTCAAATGAACTGTAAAACAAATACGAGATGGGTGAATTATACAGGACATAACATATTAAAAGTACAACTGCAAACATACCAAGGATTGGTGTGCTTTATTTCAGCATATCTCTTTGGCAAGAAATAGACCGCAGGTATTGTACTTTTCGAAATTCTGAATAAATTAACATCATTTTTCTCTTACATTTTCAGAGCCAGCCCCTTTTATTTTTCTTCTTTTTTGACAAATTCTGCTGGTGTAAGAGCTATTACCCATAATGACACACAATAAAACTGGAACCAAGGAAACTCGCATGAAACACTTCCAAGCACACAAATTGTAGTATTATAGTTCGGCACGTTTGCTGACCAACACTGTCCACTGATTAATGTGCTGCCCAACTGCTGGCCAAGTCCCCCATAGTGATAATGTTTCACTGGACAGAATGCAGTGAAGGCTGTCCTTCCCTATGCTCTAACATTTATTTAGGTGCTATGTGTATGTGTGTCTCTCTCCCTCTTGATACATATATATACAAACACAGATTTTTATCCGCATTTGTGCATCCCAAGCTGTGACTGGAAAGAACATCTTAGGATACATGCACAACATTTATTAGGAGTGATATGCATCTTGGAGAAATAACTATTCCAGTGTGTATATTTGTTTTGTGGAAATCACGAAATTAAAAGGATAGGTGGCTGTCAGATCACAAGCAACATTTGTCTGTTTAGATACTGGTTCTGTTTACACTGTATGCACAGTCCTAGTCACCCTGACAGCTAGCAATGATGACACTGCTAACACCAAACACTAACAGTAGAATTTTCAGCAATAAAAAACGGTTTGCCTAAATCTCAAAGCTCTCGATAGTGGAAGGTATTGCTTAAATATTACTTTAAAAAAATCATGAACAGACTAGTAACTGCCTATAGTCATACTCTAATTCAGTGACCTGTGTTTACTGTATAAAGCCATGTCAACACCAGCAGACCAGGAGGAGGACATACTGCAAAGAAAAATAATTCAAAACCAATATGCATGTTTTACAGCCACTTGGATGTAATACTTGGACTGTATTATATTAGCTGCAATACCAAAAACATGATGCATGCCTACATTTCTAAAAATCTCTTACTTCAGCATCGAAGCGAGGATCCTGATAAGCATCGCTGATATTCACTGGGAGACCCGTGGAAGCTACAAGTTCAGCAATGCTATTATTTATTAGCCAGTCAGATGATGACTTCTCCACACTGTCTTTGAAGCTATCAGAAGTCATAGCAAAGGAAGAAAAGAATACAGTCAACATTGCTTGAAAGTCCAGCATGCCTTACAGGCATATTCATAGGAACAGTAGAACTGTTCACAATTATTAATGATTACTAAGCATTATCTATGGAACAATAATTTGGTATTTATTGGAACAGTACATCAAAAATTCTCTCCTTTACACAATTTCTTCTAATGAAAACAGCATTGATCTCCTATGTAAAGTAAATACAACATTTAATAATGAAATGCATTGACGTGAATCAAGAGTGGCATTACGTTCCTCATTTCTGCTCACCACAAGCAACCAGTTCTAAACACTTTCTGTAGAGCTACTTGAAAACATAATTTCAGATTTTAGTTTTTCAAATTAGGCTAATAACTTGGGGTATTTAAAATCCATACTTCCAATGATTTTTTGTCATGTGGAATACCTTTTTTTTTTTTTTTTTTTTAAATTACTATTTTGGTCTGCAGTGCTAGATCAGGGTGGCTGAAGAAGGGATCATGAAATAAGTCTTGAAATCAATAAAGCAAGTGTGTTAAAGCAGGTGGATCCTGGTAGACATACGATATGTGAATGTTTCCCTTTTTTCCCCGACTGACCTACCACAACTACCAAGGGGCTACAAAGCTCTCAGTAAACAAGCATAAGACACCAGAATTATGGGCTTGACACACCACACTCCACCACAACTTATGCTGAAAACTCAGCACCTGTAGAGAACTTAGAGTCCTCATCCAATCAGCAGGAAAATTCTCATGGACTTATTGCAAACAGTTTTTTGACAGTGGCAATGGGTAGCTATTTATGTGTGAATAAATAAATGCATGTTATCTTAGCTTTGAGAAGAAAATTGATCAATTTTCAACACCTGAGAAACATTAATTAGAAAAAAGTGACTCTGAGCAGCCATGGAGAAGACTACAATGGCTTGAAAATTCAAAGTAATATACAGGGATGAAGAAGGATGTACAGTAAAATGCTTGAAAGACTCAATCAAAGTGAAAGGATTGATTTTTGTTGGCCACATAAATTTTCTGGACACTAATTCAACTAAGTCACTCATTTGAAAGAAAACTCAATAGTCCTAAAAGGCTATAAATAAAGATAATAATGATTTACACAAAGAAATGTAAGTGTATCAGCTTTCATTTGGGATAAGAATTTTGAGTGACTGTAATAAATGTTACACATACACCTTGACAGGAACCTTTACTGAAATAAAATGTTTTTGAGCTAAGAAAAATTATTTGTATAATTTATTTCAGGACATCAATGTACTTGAGAGGCAGAAAAAATCTTTAAGGATAAGAATCTAATTCCAAATGCATAGATCCCAGTTTGTACCTTAAAAATCTGGATGACATTATCATTATAATGTAAGACATTGGATTATGAGTGTCAAGCATTTTAAGCAGCAAATAAATTCAACTAAAAGAAACAAGATATAATTCAGGAAGAAGTTTTAGAAGTATGTTCTACTATGTTTTCCCCAACCCTAGCAAGTGCTTTACAACTGCACTCTAGAGAGAGGCACTCAACTTCCACCAGGAGGAAATGTCAGTGTTTAATTCTGATGCAAATCACAGCCAGCTGGCTCCCTCTCCATCCTCAGTAGCTCGGAACAATCAGAAGCTCCTCTAAAAATCACAAGCAACAATTTTCTCCATACTGTGGAAAGCCATGAGCAAGTACTGCTGGACTGATGCAGGCAGCTGCATGCCACCGCCTCCCTGTCTTGCCCACACACAAACAGGAGCACCATGTGCCAGACAGGAAAGAAAACCCAGCTCAAGAGCACAGAGCGGTGCTGCAGGCTCCCTTCATGCAGATGTATCCTTGTGACTTTCCCCAAAGTGATCTTCCCTGACAGGGATGGCAGGATGTATACGGGACAGCAGGGAGGTTGTACAGCCAGAATCAAGGATGCCTTCAATCCTCTCTAAAGTGATGTGAACCCTTCCAACTCCTAGGACTAGGAGAGCAGAAAAATGCCTTAAGAAGCATAAGAACACTGCAGGGAGCGACATGATACAAAAGTGAACATCATCCCCAGGGATGGCAGTGGTGAAACAGCAGTAGCAGAGATTTCAGCACTTTCTCTGTACTTGCCCAACTGGGCAGGAGCACAGGTATTTTCTCAGCAAGCAGCCCACACTCTGGCTCAGGCTGCTCACCTTCCCACTACCTCTGGTACGTAGGTTTCAGAACAGTAACCTCAGCTACATCATCTGCTACAATGACTTCTGTGCAGGAAAGACATAGCTCATAGCATCTTCCCCTCTGTTCCTCCACACCCAGCATACATCCAAACTGAACCCTCAAGGCCTCTAAGGATCAGGTAGCTTTTTTTCAAAGAAAGGAAAACTTAAGAGGTTTGGCAAAACCGCACTTCAAGAACAAAGTGATTGACAAAAAGTAGAGCATCTTATGAAGAAGAACTGAACTTGATCCTGGTGTGTGCTGAAATATGCTACATTGAACATATAAATGCAAGTGTGGCCTTGCAAGGTATTTCTTTACAGCCAACAGCAAAGAAAAAGATGTGAGTATTCATTATAATACTCAAGGACTAAACAGCTGAACTGTTATTAGGCAGAGATAAAGGCAAAACAAAAGCTAATTTCTTCTAAAACAAAAAGCAGAAAATGTGTTAGAACATAAAAAGATATATTGGCCTTTTACCTTCTCTCCTTCAGACAGAGCTTATACCTAGAACCATTCTCACTCTATAATTTCTTTGGATTTCCACAAAATTTTCGAAGAAATTATATTTATCTTTACTGGAGTAGTGATGAAGAAACTCATCTTGCCATTTTTTTCCCCTATGTGAAACATCTCATGACATTGCATCAGTTAGGGATGTAGAATGTGGAAAGGAAAGGGCAAAACTCACTAGAAGAAGTGCTCAAATGTCAAGGGCTCCTGGCATTGTTCTGTATCCTAAATAACCTTTATTTTCCCACTGTAGTGCCAACAACTCAAGCTGTGCCTGTGCTAGATCCAAATGTGACATCATATCTATCAGTCTAAACTTGATCTTTGTAAAAACCAACTTCACTCTCCACTGGATGAAAAGTGAAAGAAAAGCAATATGTTTTTATATTAAGGTGCACAGAAATATACCTTTATAAATCTTCTGAGACTGACTACCAGGTTGCATGTGTTTATTCTTGTGTCTCAGACTAAAGTCAAATAATCTTTACTTGACTACATGCAGAGCAGGCTACTGCAAACTGCTTTTTGGTAACATGCTAACATAACTATGGTAACAAGAAATAAGCCAGCTTGGTTATCTCGACACGACTCTACATTGTGTTGACTAATCTGGCTACATATCAAGTTTGAGAAAAACAGGAATAACAACCACATCCCTTGATTCACACCCCTGTCCCTTAACAAAAGAGATGTATTTTCATCCATTTAATTGACCAAGGAAAGAGCAATTGCCACTCTGAAGCTCTTTGTCAAAAGGATTTACTTATGATTCCCAGATGGATAAGCAGATTATTTATTCTTATTTAAACCTTAAAGTGATGGTTTCTATCACTTGCTTTCCTTTCCCATTTTGTCTCACCCATCTCTCTCTTCAGTGGTGGATAGGGCATGGAAGAGATTAGTTTCTAACCTCGTCTTTCTGCATGGACCTGGACTCTGCTGTCAGCTTGTACATCTTAAAAATAACACCACAAATTTTTGTAATGCTGTGAGATCAATCCTCGAAAAGCATTAAGAATTAGGCGCGGTCATAATGCGGAGTACAACATGCGCATTCACCTTAATGAAGTGGTAACTTCTTACCACACTGGAGGTAAAGAAGTAAAGCACTAAAGGCAGCAAATTATCCATAAATATTTTTTGAATGCTGATTATAAGATTTATATATGGCAAAGCACAAAGTAATCTTCAAGCCTGCTAAGTTACAGACAGCAAGATGGACAGAAGGTTAGGCTTACATCATTCGGCAATCATTCCATATGGGAAATCAGTATTCAGAATCAGTGCGATTTTTTTTTTTTGCACACAATATATATGAGATAATCACTGAGTTTGCGCCCTAAAAGATGGGAGAAACCTTCTCACAATAACCCTGAATCTTCATCCACTCATTTGGTATGTAGGACCTTTCTTGAGAACTTTCATGTTACCAGTTACATTAACTTGTAGGAATTACTACAATAATCCCACAAAAAGCTCTATTACTTCTTACAATTAGCCCTTTACCACTGTTTAAATACACATCCTGCTAAGGAAAACATATACATTTATTTTGACTGGGGTCCCACACCAGATTTAGTCACAGGAACACAATTTCTAGCAAATACATGTTCTCTGAGGTTTTAGGCTTTCCAACCTTGCAAGAACAGAAACCAAACCTTACTGGAAACCTTTCAATGTAACTGTAAGGAGGCATTTTGTAAGAGATCAACAAACAATTTAAAACAATTTTGTAATTTTTACTTCAGTACTAACCATACAAAACGACATTTGCATGTTCTCCACAAGTTCAACAATAAAAAGTCATCAGTTATGTCCTGTTTTGTCCTCTGAGATACTGACATAAGGTTAGTATGTGTATAGCAATATTGGCACATCTTTATTCAAGCAATTTTCCATTTGAAGCAAACAGGAGTCTTGTCCAAGTAAAAACAGTAGGCTTATATTCTTCAACCAAATCTACCCAAAGTTCCGTAAGAAAATAAAACTACGATCAAGCAAATTTAAAACTATGTGAAAAATAAAGTAATCCATTACCACAGAAGACGTGAGCGCTAACCTGTTTTCAGTATCAGCACTGCATTTTGGAGATAATAACTCAAAGGATTTTGTAAATTTCACCACCTGTCATATAAAAAAAAGGAACTTAAAATTATTATTAAAACTATAGATATATAAATAAACACTAATGTAAGGTTCCTATATTTAAACTTTATTTTTATCCAATGATCTTACAACAAAAATTAAATTTCCATTCCCCAGGTGAGAATTCACGTTTAATCACATTATGCACCATTCATAAACGAAAAATACGAAGTCAAACGATACTTTTGTATTCCTTCTTTAAATTATTTTCTGCAACAGAACGCTTCCCTTCAAAGGACTTTGGAACGTGAGTTATGAAGCTTCACCCAACCTTTATGTTTTTTTATATATAGGAAAATAAAGAGAAACGTTCTTTTGCAATACTAATTGTAATCTATTTACCTTGAATATATGTGCCAACAGCACACAAATGAAACATTTTAAGAGTAGCTGATGTGATACAGAACACAGATAATGTTTTTGGATGCTAATGAACATCCATCTTCTATTTCAGTTCTGTATTGTAAAAGTCTTTCAGGTGATATATGAATGATGATATTTTAGACATGGCTAAGCATTGAATTACTCTATAGAGATCCATTTTGATATGTAGGTTAACACCCAAAACAGGCAGAATCAGAAAAATAACTGCTTTGCAACTTGTAAAAATGCAGAAGTGGGCAGTGAGATGTTATTATCCTATTCCAAATTAACCTAAGATTTATGATTATTTAGAAAAGAAAGTGGTTGACTCTTTTTAGGCTTATCTGAATACCTCGGCTGTCCACATTTCAGGATTTGGTCTAGAGGAATGAGAACTCTGTGTGTGGTTTGGAAAAAAACCTCCATGTTCAAAGGTAGAAATAGTACTAAGAGCAGAAAAAATGAAATGAACAATGTCACCCACAGCCTTCTACAAACACAATGTACTGCTCTATGAAAAATAAAAATCATATTGTATTTGCAAAGATAGGAATGTAGTAGAACCATATCTTGTAATTATAAAATCAACGTAAGGGGCCTAGAACAAGAAAAACTAGAAACATTAAAACTAACAATATATACATGAAATACAAAGCTTGATCTTGCTTTTATGAATGCTAGCGTAATTTCTATTAGTTTAAATGAAATGAGAATCATATCTTTCCGCCAGGAAATCAAATAATGTTTTTTTTTTCCTGCCATATACACAGTCTTGTGATTCTCTGATAATCATTTAGACTTGTCGCAGCCCTGCAACTAATCAATTACAGAGTCAGTGAATCCAAAGATACTTGGATAGAAAAAAGAATGCTATTACAAGCAACATTTTTATCCTTCAGCTACTTCTCAAATCAGTAGAAAGGATCAAAACACCGAATGGAGGTACCAGTATAAAGATAGCCACTTATTTTACTACTGATTACAATGTTAAACATTCTTAGAGAGGCTCTCATACCCTATGAATGACAGTATTTACAGAGTCCCAGCAAAAGTCCATATCAAAACGATGCATGAAATCCAGCTCTTGACAGATACTTTCGTATAGCTTACCTCCATCTGTTCAACTTAAGAGCTCTGCAACGAAATGATTATTCCCTGATCAAGTGGACAGAGTAATTGGAAAAAAAAAACAAGAATACTTCAGTAATGCTGAAAGTCATGTTTTCACTTCACCTGCTCAATGCAAAAGCTTCCTTCTATCAGAAGAACAAGTATGGTTCTAAAACTTCTTGCAAGCACCACCTGTTTGACAAGGCATTAGCCTGAAAACATCAAGGTCCTAAGTTCCAGGTAAATGTAAATGAAGCTACAGCCAGGATTTTTCTTTCCTTCTACCATGAAAGAAAGAACCAAGGAAATAAATATTGGTAACAAATCAGGTCATTTTTTTAAGCAGACCAAAGAAGCACATTGCTTCTCAGTTAAGCTGCCCTAGCTGCTCTGCAGTAAGCACTAATTCCATCATGCAGGAAACTGCGAATCATACATTATCAGCTGGATCACACCACTGATAGTCAGATCCACCAGCAACTTACAGGCACCTCATTAAATGCCTTTGAATGACCAGAAGGAATCATAAATGTATCTTTCAGTTTCCCTTCAAAAAGTGGTGTTGGATAAAGATTCAGCCTGTATCTAACTTACATTTAAGAATTATATGCTGGAAGAATTCTTGCTGTCCAACGCTTACAATATGAAACAGCTTCTCCATAATAAAAAAGCTGCTACACCACTGATATATTAGCCCTTCTACAGAATGTGCAGACATACTTACTGGTGATTCGATATCTTCCAGAAGTAATACTGAGCACCGTTCACATTTCAGTAGAGTCTGGGCCCGATGCATAATTTTCTTGACAATTTTCTCTAAGTCAGTCTGCTCTTCAAAGAGGTCATTTACTACTTCCAGTAAAGCCTGTATACAAGAACAGAAAACTCTTATATTGGTTGCAGAATTAATAAATACATGAAGCATTGCAAGGAGCATCTCTGGGCTTGATGTTAATACGAGTAATACATTAAAATCTTTGTTCCCATAAAGTTCTTAATGATTATGGCAACAGAATCAGAGTGTGTGTGGTGGTGAGGGTATCTGAAAAAAGAAATGAGTACATATTTCTAAACTCAACACTGGGCACAATACCACTCTTCGCATTCAATGAGAATCTTTCAAACTCTTTCATTTTGGTCCAAAAAAGAAACAATGGCTGTAATGCAACTCTCCAAGTATGCAGTACAGATTGAGTTACTTGATTTGCTATATTGAATTTGCTGGTGCATTTATACTCATTTTATTAATTTATTTCCCATTTTGCATGTTCAAAGTTGGAGAGAAAAGACATCAATAACTCTATATTCCAATGGCACTCGGATCTCATCTTCACCACTAACAACTTGTCTGTAAAATATGATAATCTAAAATGAAGAGCTTCCCCTCTCATTTCATCACCTATAAAAATAATAGGCCACATTCTTTCTTATTATGAGTCCAAAGGAAGTTCAAAGCTTTTTCCTTTACTCTGGTTTAGGGCGTTGAAACTGAAGAACACCCATATAGGTAAGCATAAAAACGGTAGTGGTCTTCGCTCTCCCAATGCAGTGATTACCAAAGTGTTGGTCACAGTCGCTGGGAGTTGCCACCACTAGCATTCAGGTTGACAATGAGGGCAAAATTTGATCTTGTCTATCACATTTTTCTTGCCAGCAATTTTCAGCCATGAACTAGCCAAAGCTGAAGACCACCAACAGGTCAGAAATGCAAGTATAGACTACCATGTACTTGTCAAATGGCAACACATATTTGTTATGCCTCCCACGGCTGAAGCAACAACTAACAACAAAATCTGCATCTCTAACCTAATTTCCTAATGTGCCCACCCACCCGAAATTACCATTTTCTAATGAAGAGTGAGAATGTCCATATTTTTCTGCTGAATGCCTCCCTCAGAAGATTAAATGCCGATTCCTCAAAAGTTTGTCATTGTTCCCTGCAGGATGGGAATCTGTAGCAAATTTTAAGTCTTAAAGTAGTTAAAAAATTATTTTGTTTGAACATCAAGCAAAGAAAAAAAGAACTTTGGCAAAAAAGCTTTTTTTCCTAAGTCTCCTCCACATCTCCACCCCAAAATATAGTAATCTGTAGTCAGATGTGGACAGAAAACAAGTTCAAATATTTAACGACCCTTAAACCTACACACTATTAGAAAAGACCATTCTTAGTTTTCAAAGCAGTGGAAAGCACTACCTTCCATACATAAAAAGCACTAACATCCTGGATATGAAAACGTTAGTGCTCGATACAGGGACCCACCCCACTGTAGTTTCCCCAGCTTTGTGAAGCAAGAGTAGTTTAACACTACAGATGATATTTTTACTGAAGCTTCAGTGAGATATGATCTATGATCACAAAAATATTATCTGTCACTGCAGGAAAGGTGATTTCAAAAAAAAATCCAACTATTATGAAAAAAACTCCAAATCACCATTTTATTTCTTTCTGTATTTCTTTATTTCTATAAAATTTTTTTCTTTATTTCTATAAAAAAATAAAGGCCTCTCCAAGAAGCAAATGGCATGAGAGCTCAGTATTATTTTCACTTCTTTGGAGCCTCCTGCCACAGCTCATGCATGGCATCAGCCATTGTGAGTAATGCGAGTAACATATCTGTGCAGACATATGCTGTCAAAATCCTTCACATGCAGGTCTCTTTGCTTGCTTACTTTTATAAAGATAAATTCACATTATTTGCACATGAATTGAATATTACAAATCTAGCATGCCAAAGGTTTGATATTTCTGGAGTTTTACAGGAGTTTGAATTGCTGCCAATGTAACTCTTCTTATCGCATTGTCTGTGTCACCAGCACAATTGTCTCAGCACTACAAAACAAGAAACTGACGTCAGGAAACAACAGCCACCACCAAGAGTGTTCCCCTCCCACGTTCTCTGCTTGTTGCCTCAGTAAAGTTCACTATCTGTTGGAAATGCATTTTTTGAAATATAGTTAAAACTGTCTGTTTGTTTAGCAAACATGTGCAGAGTTGGAATCTGAAGGAACAAAAGATGAAGGTTTGATACTGGTCCAACATACATTTTGTTACTCACCCTGCTTCTGTCGTATTCCTTTCTTGAAGCTGCAAATAGCTGGGCATTGGATATGGCAATCCCACAGAATGGGAGATACATCTGCATCACCTGGTATCAAAAGAAATCCCCAGTCATTAAAAACAACTGCAATTAGACATTCATGTTATTAGCAAAGAGACCTAAACTTAGGTAGCATCTCCAAGGAAAGTCTCAGCCCTCTGAAGAGTCTCACTCTTCAGCAGAATACTAAACACAAAGCAAAATCATCATAGACAAGGCGTAGAAAACAGGTGGAACAAAGACCAGATTGGAAGGACAGAACATATGTATTTGAGTTCATAGGCCCCAACAGTGAAGTTCCTCTGTGACTTGTCTGAAAAATTGCAGATCCTCTAGTCTAGAAACTGCCTGCTGAAGACTATTAAAATAGTGTAAGCACTGCAGCTTCCCCAGCAAAAGTATTTTTCCTTTTTTTTCAGGACTGCTTTTGTTCTAAGACCTTAAGTAAGTAAAAACTGAAAATGAAAAGCTTGAGTCACATTCCTGCTGATTTCTAGAGGATAGAGCTTGCAGAATACCAGCACCATGGAACATCACACATCCATCCAGAACTCTTAGTCAGAAAACTGATTGTCTTCTCAGTGAGGGGGAAAAGAAAAAAAAAAAAAAGCGAGGTTAAAGATATACTTGAGAAAATACAGGAGAAGAGAGAAGAAAGGCAAATTAAATTGAGAGGAATGAAAAAATCACAAGGTTTAGATCTGCAAGAACCTTCATATTTATTTAAGCCTTTGAGGGGACCAATTGGGCCCTTAATGCAAAAGGCCCATACATTAAGAAAGAGAGACTGGACAGGAGGGACCGGGAAAATATTTTGAGGCACAAATTGAAAATACTTTAGGTTGGTTCTGTGTTACATGAATAAACTATTCTAGTCAAATACTTGAATACCACCTGTAAGACTGGCACTTTCACAAGGATGAAAATGGATCAAACTATGATAATATTAACATTTTTAAGCCACATACTAATAACAAGTCTGTAACATACAGCCTTTTCAGAGCAGTTCCAAGCTTAGTTCTGAGACGTTAAGTAGATTTTGTAGGTGCTGAATGGCCTTAACATTTGTGAAGCCAGTGTGAGCTGGAGCCCTTCTGTGTACCTGAAGTTATATGGGAGAAGAAAAGTTCATGAGGTGGTTAATGGAATACATGGAAAGGTAGACAGAGAAAGCTTCAATCCACCTTGATGTCTTTGGACAAAATACTGGATGACGAGCACTGAAATAAACATCACCAACAAGGGAAGGGGCCCTTATTGAGAATGGTTACTAGGCTTTGCTCCATCAGACCTGCAGGACGCCTCCACCTGCAAGACACTCAGGCAGGGTTGAGGAGGGACAAAGGCACAAGCCAGGCTTGGCAGGAAGCGGCATTGCAGGGAGTGATGTAAAGGCCACAGGCCATACAGGCCACGCGTGGACTTCCCATTCTGACCTGAGTGAAAACTGAGAACAAAGCGTATAACCTGAAAATAGTTTCAGTGAGATGCACTGAGGCATATCATTTTGATCTTTAAAGTTAATTCTTTCTGTAGCACCATCATTATCTTCACATGGTAGGTGTGTGACAGTCTCCTTTTCGGTTAAAAAAAAAAAAAATTCTAAGTGAAAGATCCTTTCCAATCAAAAAAATAATAATGCTTCAGCAACTAACCTTTGTTCTCCCCAGACTTTGTCAACTGGGAGATCCACTGCAAGCAGTCCTCTACTATTAGAAATTCTGTCATTGAGAAACTAGCATTTGTCTTTGAAACTCCATTTAATTGGAAAATTACTGCTAACCCAGGGAAGCAGGATATTAAGACTACGTGAGGAAAAAAATAAGAGTTGTAAGCACTCAGAACAACGCACTGCAGCAATTGCTGTTCTACTTCATCTTCCTCCATAGGCTACAGGCCTACTTAATTTGTGTTTGCGTAAAGATGAGTTCTCTAAGAGGATCTTCAGATCCTCTCAATCCTGCACCTTCATAGCTGCCATTCTGTCAGAGTAACTGCAGATTTTATGGATGCACACCTATACTGCTAATCTGCAAACACTTCTGTCCTCTTCCACCATGGTTCCCTCTAAAGGAAAATGACACTTCAGAGTTGACAAACCCTTATGTCTGTGGAACAGCAGTGATTAAACTAGTCAACTATCACAACAGATCTGCAGGAAAGAGTACAAGAAATGAAAAATAAAGACTGAAACACAATCACTGAGGGGTTCATTCTTTATGGTAAGAACTTCTCTTTGACAATTTTGCGTAATTCAGTTTAGACTTTACTTCCAAAATGAAGCAAAAACCTATCTATATTTCCTTGCAATAATACTAAATGCCACAGCCAAGTAAGAGATGTAGAGCAGAAAAATTTTGAGAAAAATCTGACCTTAGTGTAATTATATATATCATGGTGAGACTAGATACGTTTTTTACTTCATAAAAATAAGTAAATACTAGTATTCATTGCTCCCACACTGGAACCTATTTTCCCAAATATAACATGGTGCCATGGCAATGGAAAGCATGTGAGAAGTTTATGAACCTTCAGCCATCACAAAAACAGCTAGCAAGGATGTCTGTTTAGCAAGAAGAAAATACAATTTAGCAATACTGAAAAACAACATTCTCCAGAGCCCAAATTCCAGTTTCTATATAGAAAGTAATATCCATAAAACACCAGTTCATGAAATGTCAAGAGTCTGGAAAGCTGCTGACTTACATCATTCTTTTCACCACTTAAACTAATTGTGTAAGGTTTAGTTCAACTAAAACAGACACCAAGTACCAAGCTGCTTAATATAATCAGTAGAAGAAATTAATGAATGTTGACAGCTATTTAGAAAAAATAAATAAATAAAATCAGCTGTCAGGTAGAGAGGAACCACTCCGTAATAACAAGTAAATCAATTATCACTGTTAGTAAAGTGCAATTGTCGAAGCAAAAGCCTACTGTCGTTCCTCTTCTGTACTTTCTAAACTGTAAGGGCAACTGCTGCCCAAAGTCCTTCGCAAATTGTAATACAGTACCAAATAAATAATAGACATTACTAATAGTATCTGATTTTTAAGTTTTTTTCATCCAAAATTACAGAATGAAGTAGAAAGTAGTTACCACATTTTCACTCCAAATTACAAAATTAAGTCTGCAGTACCCGAGACTGCTTTCTGGTTTATTTTGTAATGTTTTAAGAGAAAGGAAGTCTTTACAAGCACCTCCAACCTGTTGATGTTACACCCGTTGACACTCCAAACAAATATGAAGTAACAATACGCAACCCGTTTCTGAGTTAGCCACACAGTGTAATGAGCTGGTATTGCTGTGCCAGATTCCCTTCAGGGACTTTCCTGCTGAAGGGAACACAAAGAAAGAGTTGAGGAAGTGGCACATAACACCATAAGCTGGAGACATCTCTTTTGTCCTCCCTTTAAATTACAGGTATATAATCACAGATCCTTTGGTTCTCCAACGTGTTGCATCACAAAATTAAAGTGCGTTACGATTCTATTTCCATTCCTGCTGATTATTACTATTGCTCCTTAGATAGAAGCACTTTACTTATAAACATAAAAGCACAGACCGTATTTTAATGTCTTAATTCTCCAGCACAGATATGCTTTGGTAACATAATATTGATTTTTGGTAATAGCAAATAAATTAGGCAGAAGACTAAATTATATAGAAAGGACAGAGATTACGTTGGGTCATAGATACACTGTTAGGCAGCATGTCACAGGAGCGGACACAAATAACACGTGGTTATTTTAATTTGTCTCAGTGAGATGATCTTGTCAAGAAGAAGCTGTTTTCTTTTTTCCATCTGCTGTTCTTTCTGCAGCACTGGACAGGCCAGGCCAGCTCGACTCTACCAACCAAGGTCTATACAGGTTTTACTAAATTGTTTTATTACACAGAAAAGCCTACATGATGCTGGAATTTGTAAAGGAACCACTGACAACCAACCCAAAGCTAGAGTATGCTGTATGTTTCCATTACACCAATGCATAAAACCTGTGTGAAATTGAAGGAAAAACAGCTAACATACCCTTCCAAAAAACATGAAGTTATTTCCCCTTGCCTAAAGGAGATTTAAAAAAATATTTTTGAAGGAAAATGGAGCATACCTGAAAGGAAATTTCCTTCCACACCTAATTTGAACTAATAACAGGAAAAGAGCCTGCAGATTTATTAAACAAAGCAAATTGCTAAGAAAGCAAATAGGCAGAATACGAAAACATCAAAAATATAGCTCTACTAGATATACCTTTCTCATTTATTTTGTCAAATAAGATTAGTTGTAATGATTCATCACAGTACCTTGCGGCATATTAACAAATAAATCAGTAAATTTGTAATGGTGTATTTTATTAAAATAATGTTCAGTCTGAATAATAAGCTAATCTAATGAACCTACTGAGATGCTGGGAGGGACAACCATTTGTCCTGGTGTCAACCATAAGGCATTCAGATAATTGCAGGTTTACAAGATTATGTTGCGAATTACTTGAGCATACAGGGTCCAGGTAACCTGACACAGTTTCTCATACCTAACAGTCCAACAAGTACAGCATCCTCAGGTAGTGACTACAGTCACCTCAAATTTACAGTGGCATACAAAAGCTAAAAAAGCTGTATTCACCTACAAAGTGTTCAATATTTTATCAGGGAAGGAAACCCTCTACGGAAAGCAGATGAAGTGATAGGTGCCAATTCAATATTTCATCCTCTTCATTTCTAAATTCTATTATTTTGTTATGGGATGATTTTATATGAGGAGTATTAAAACATATACCAAGGGAATTAACAGGACAAGTACTAGAAACTGCAATACTCTGTTATGCAACCACGTACATTTTCAGCTAAGGTCTGAAGATGATGCATCTTTTCTGCAAAAACTAAAACAGTGAGATCAAATGGCTGCCCTGACCATTGTTACTTTTTCCTTCCTGCAGAAAGATATATTCCCATTGCTTTAGCATCTCCACATACCTCCAAAATTTTCCAACTGTTATGCCCTTTAAAAAGTTAAACCTTTAAACCTGCAAATAAGTATTGAAGCAGTAGCTTGATATTTGGAAATACAAAGCATTCCCAAGTTCCTCTGTATTAACTGCTCAGACATGAAAGCTGCGAATAAATCTGCACTTGTTTCATTTTTTTTTTTTATGGCATCAGTTCTGAAATTCAGATGAAGCACAGCAGTTCTACCTCAGAATTTCAGAGGACAGACTTCCATATGGTTCCTCTGTTCATAATCACAGTTTTATAGACCAGAAGTTCTATACCTGGCTGCATAGTTTTCTGGGCATATCAGTGTTAGGACACCTATACTACAGCATCCCAATGTCTTGAGATGTAATACTCCTTTACCTTTCCGTAGATACTGAGACATACTCAGAATCCAAGTTAAAATGCCTAGCAATGTTCCTCTTAACTGCTAAAATAAGAATTTCTCTGGTGATCCAGGTTTGAGTTCCATAGTAACTTCATGCATGATATAAACCTTTTACCATGAGAAACAGGCAGCACCAGACCTCCGGTCAAGCTCTTTCTGACAACGCCTGGCCTCAGGTGACACCAACTTTCCCTTTATCACACAGCCTGAGGACAACAGTGCCTTAGTGGACCTGCAAACCCTTCTCTTTCTGCTACCCAAGAAAACCCCACTGGCTTCTACTTACAAAGTTCAAAAAAAAAAAAAAAAGAAAGAAAGAAAAAAAAAGGCTATTCTCTAGAATTGGGTGTCTCATGGGAATTAGCTTAAGTTTTGAAATTTTCACTTCAGAAAAAGGTATAAAAAGCCTTTAGTTTCCTAACCTCATTGTTGTTTTACCGTCTCAAATAGTACAAGTACCACATTGACCACAAAATAGTATGAAACATTATTTTTCTTACCCTATATAGGGATGCAGGTTCTCGTATCTGCAGATCTCAACATGTCTTTTGCCTTTTTTTTTTTTTAATGACAAATAATGATATAGTCAACAAAGCTAGCCGCATGCATGCAGACCTGCAATGCAGAAAATTATTCGCTAATCGTGAAAAACATCCAGTGCTGCAACGGCAGAACGCTGCAGAGATAAAATGCTAGCTTCATGTTGTTGGCTGGAAAGCAGTGCCGAATCCAGCTTCAGCTAAACACAATGATATTTACCCTGCGTCCCCAACATGTGGTTTTGCCCTCACTAAGCATTCTCAGAAAGCAACCAGTGCCATAACTATCTGATGGATATAGTCTAACTCACGGCTACCAACATGCTCCAAGCATCCCCCTGCCCATGGTCACAAAAGACAACAGTTTGGATGTCTGATGGAGGTAAGAAGCCTCTCAGTAAGGCCAGGGTACACAATCTGGCACAAACTCCAGGCTAAACTCTCAGCGAACACTTGTCTAGTTCAACTGTTGTCTTTAGCGGCTGCAGAAGCCACTTCTTTTTATAAAGCTTGCTGTATAAGGCTTCCCCGAGGCTGTCAGGGAAGCGAGGTAGTACAGGTGTCCTAGAAAGAGAAAAAAAATGTCTTCATAAAGTAAATATTTTTACAACAGCTTAAAGTTATGTTTTATGAACATACTTAAAAGCAAGTCAGGGAAGCCAGCTGCCCCCTGAAACACTTCCTGAAGTGTTAAAAATAGGTTCAGTGAATGAAGTATTTTAAACAATTTTGAAAATGAGAAACCAAAATCAATTGCAAAATGGTTAAGCACAAGCACTCATCCAAACTCCATTACCTTCTGCCAGCTGCCGATGCCTCTGATGAAATCTGATCATGACCTAGGTTTGCAGTTCCCAGAAATGTTTTCCAAAATTATTTTTCCACTCCAAGCATGGACTTAAACCATTGCTTGATAGGGATGTCCCATGAATTATGGGTATACAAACTCTGCTCATAAGCTCTCGCTCACACCAGTGAGCCTACAGAGGCTCCTGGACCAATTTTCTATTGCCCCAGGCTTTTTTTCTTTTTTTTTTCCCCTTCATTTGCACGTGGTTATTTATGCAGTGCCATAAAAACACCCTAATGTTCACAAACAGATGGCAGTGTCTCTGTCCTAAGAAGCTGACTAACTGTGGAAGCTTTTGATGGCTGTAAACAGCCTGAAAAGGAGCACGGGAGCATTTCTTCAGCACTGACTCCGTGCTTGGATGCCTCATATAATTACTGGCACACATTCAAACTAGATAACTGCGTCACCAGACAGATTACAACACACGTCGCCTGCAGGAACAGGCTTATTGCAGTTTTAAAACCTGAATCCTATGTAGGTCACTGTCCTCACAAGCCATGGTGCTGGGAGACTATTGCACGCAGGACTGAGGCGCAGGACCTGACCCCTTCCAGCCCTCCTCGTGGCCCTCCAGTTGCTACAGCACAAAACCCATCTCTTCTCTCTTCTGTTATGCACCTCAGATGTTTAAACTGAGGAAATAAATGAACACATCTAATTTGATTTACAGTAACACCCTTGTAAGACTGTTTACACAGTCAGAACTATACACATCTACTAATCCTATTTCAATTTTCTGTCAGATATTTGGAGGTTTCTTGCCCCAGTTGTTTTGCAGCTAAACATTATTCATGCCTGCCATAACCAGCAGGAGATGAAGCTCAGAAAATCTAAACAAACCATACTGAATTATTCTGTCATACACACAAGAACATTGACAGGGTCTAATTAAACCTATTTTTAGCAATACATAAGACATATTTAAACATTTTAACATTGCACTGAATATAGCACTCAGTATAAAGTGGAAAGGACAATAAATTGTATTGTAAATTTCCAAGGAATACCTCATTTTAAGTGCTGTTTTAATCCAGATAAATCTGAAATATGAAAGCATTTCTGCTAGACTAGAACCACGCCCTGCCCCCCCCCCAAGCGTATGTAAAATGGCTACTCTTCTAGGATCAAATCTTGTGATCTCATACATGCAGAGATCCTTCTATTAGAAATTTTTCCCTATTTGATACAGACTACATCAGTGATGCCCAGTAATAAGCCCTGTCCCAGCAAGCTCTTCAAGCTACCACTCAGTTACTCAACATGTGATGTTAAGCCAGTATTTCCAGAAGAAAAAGCAGGGACAAGGGGAGGAGAAAAGTTAGACAAGGAAGAACAGTGGTTCTATTAAAATGAGATGTGCAGGAAGTGAGGAAGAATAGGGGTGGCAAAGGCAAAAAAGCGTTGCCACAAGGAGCATCACATTCACAGCACAAGCACCCGTAAGCCTCATGCGTGGCATGCAGCACTTAGTCCTGGGGGTTCAGCAAAGGCACATCAAGCTTGAAAGCAAGGAAAAAAGTCAACCTGCAAGCAGCCCAACTGAGAACTGCAAAGTTAACCTGAAGCAATCAAACCAGTAAACTGATATGCTTCTATATGATGAGCAAGTTGAAAGCCATGGAGACTCCTCACTGCAAGGGCTTCAGTGGACCCCCAAATCTGGACGGTGGAGGTATGCACCATGTCTGTGTGAACACACACAGTTAGAAGGTTGTTAAGTCAACACACCAATTGTTCCTTTGTCAGGTCCAGTGTTTCCATCTACTGGTTTTGAAAGCTGGCAGGGCACCATCCTTTGTGGCAAAGCCTTACAGAGAAATGCTAGGCAGCTTTTATTAGTTCTTCTGAAATAACATGAATGAGCAGCATCACGAGACAGACACAAATGTCCTCAGAACCACAACTCCTACTTACCAATTAACTTTCTGTCCTTCAAAGACAGAATGTCAGCAATCTTTGATGCACTCAGATTATACCATCACCTTAACAAAAGTCAGGTTGCCAGGGTTCACAGAGGACATTTTACCTGCATAACGTTTTCCAAAGAGACAAGAGGGGCTGTTACTACCTGGCTGCTCTCTCCTGTTGGAAGATGAGCCACTTGAGTCTAGTTCCCAGGCACGGGAGCCTGCAGCCGTTGTGCAAGAGCACTGGCAGGCAGTTCCGCAGAGCCTTAAATCTCAGTATATCAAAGCACCAGGAGTGAAGTTTTACAGCTGCAATATCATGTCATAATTTTCTTCTGGAGACAGGAAAACTGAGCCAAAAAAAGATTAAATGATTTATCTGAGAGGAGGAAGAAGGTCACAAAGAAAGACTTTGTCAAAATTAGGAAAAAGCTCCTGGTTCCCATTAGGGAAAAGCTCCTGGTTCCCACCATGCCTGAATCACCGGACCTGGCCTGCCCAAAGACACTGTTATAAAAGCCTTTTTTTTTTTTTTTTTTATAAATGTCACTGCATGAGACTAAGACATCGGCATTGTCACTGCAGAGTAAGAGCAGTGAAAACTGATGCTATCACTGATAAAAAGTGCTGCAGATCAGAACTTTAAATCTCTATAGAAGGATTAATAAATATCACTTTAAAGTTGATTTTTCCTTTAACACGATCATGGATTTCTGTTTTACCTTTCCAGATCGCATCACACATCTGGGGTGTTATTATTATGGGTATTATCCATAATAACTTATGATAATTAAATGGTAATGAAAACAGGAATAAATTCCATATGCACCCATTGAGAAAGTAATCTTCAAGTCACACAATTTACTTACACTTCAGTTACCAACTCCCAACTCTTTTCCAAAACAAAAACTAGATATATTTGGATACTTCTTAATGCAGTATTAAAGTATTAGAGTACACCAAGAGAAAACCAATTCTGCTAATTGTTAGCTTTTACCAAGACTGAATAAAAATGTCTTTCAATTTTCTTACAAATTAAATTGGCTTTTGAGTCATGGTGCAGGCATGTGTTACTGTGAGTTGCGAGTGAAACTTAATCCTGCTGTTGCATAAATGCTGCGTGCAGTTTAACCAAAAAAGAATTTAGCTCATCTATATATAACAGTCCTCATTGAGTTCACAGTGATATTACTATGTTTCTATTCAGGTTCTTCTCTCATATACTTCAAAGTGTGTCTTGTGATTTTTGAAGAAAAAAATTAAGTGATCTTTTTCATATTGGACTTCGTTTAATGGAGAGAGAATGTTTCTGGAAGATCTTACTGCAGAGGCCTGATCCTTTGCCATGCTGAGCACCTCCTTCAGCAAGGCATGCATTCTTGGTAACAGTCCTTCCTCCTGGCTGAAACCTTAACTGGAATATAAAAGCCTGAGTCTAACACACAAACCAACCAGATTGCCTGGGTTAGCAGGTAGGAGTAAGTTTAGCTTCCCTAACTGCCCATTGTTTGCAGCATCAATCCAAAAGGGATGGAAAGGGTTGCTTCTGTTTTCCCAGAAGAAAATCTGAAGCAAGTTTTCTTATGCAGGTGAGACCTAGAGTCTGGGTGATAGCTTAAAAGACAGCCAGAGAGACTCATGACACCAACTACATACCTTTCTGTATTCCCTTAGATTACTTCTCATCAAACGAAGCATTTTTAGTATTTCATAGGCTACAGAAATGTTATACCCAAATTAAAAAAAAAAAGCCTTTGATGGAGTGGGAATAGTCCAAAAAGGACAACATACAGTCAGCATGACTGACTATTCCTTTTACCACACTATCTTACATCTTTTTTCCCACCTTGATGCTCCTGTGTCTATTTACCTTATCGACCATTTCTTTCATAATACAGAGAAGCATCACTATCACAACATAATTATATCATATTTTGACATACATTCTTATGTTATTTTGTTGAGTTTCTCCTGGGCATTGGGAAGTTTGCCAGTGGTATTCTACATTTAACTATTTTTAGTTTATGTATATTTAGTGACTAATCATTGTTACTGAATGTCGTGGCACTTCGTGACACTTGCCTGCTCTTCATATATTTATCCAGAGAAAACTGTTTGTTCTTTTTGTCATAAAGCAAAAGTATAAAATCTTTTATACTAGCAGAATTGATTACTTGACAATGTCGTGATTTCAATCCGACTATACCAATTAGATAATCTGAATTAGTTTCTATCATGGCATTCTCAGACCTGCGTGAAAACTTCTATAACACAATATGTATTTTCTATTTATCACATTATGAGTTTTAACATTTCACATGAAGCAGGGGAAATAAACCCTATAAACCTTTGTCTTCAAAAAGTAGCTCACAAACCCTCATGTTGAGCTTATATATGAAGAGATATTTATACATATATATATTAATAATAGCATCTTTAGAACAGTTTCCATCCAAAGTGACAGAAAATCTGAGGGAGGGAAACATCTATAAAATCTAGACAATATCTTAGTGTTCTAAGGCTAGTAACTACCCAATTTGGGACAGATGAAAACTAACGTAGTAAAAAATGCAATAGAGTAATTTCTTAAACCACAAGGAAAAAAAAAAAATGCAGTTCCAAATGAAGGGAGCTTCTGAAAGACTGTCACGAAGTATAAGAAAGTTCTTTAACTGTTTTGTTAATAAAGCTACTTAAAGAAAAGTGTGTTGAGCAATTATATTCTATTCTATCTCCTTTTCTTCACTACGAGCACAGTTTAAAGGAATGACAGCAGAAAAGAATACGAACCTAATACTGCTCTCATCTACACCACCGTGAGCTTTCAGTGATACCTCTGACATTTTAATTTGGATTTACGTGGTTGTAATTTACAGAGTTTTGTCTTCTTTGAAGATGTAGAAAGGTGGTTGATACCTCAAGGACATTATCACCAGCTCTGGCTGTATCAATTTCACAGAAGGCAGATTGACATTACAATGTATTTTGCTCTTTCCAGACAGATGCCAATCAGAAGAAGCCGAGCATAAATATTTACAGAATTTCTGTAAAGCCATGTAATCTGCAAGACAGCCTGATTAGTTTGATGTTTCCTGCTTTCTCTATACCTCTGTTCTATGACTACCAGAATGCCTAAATCTCACATCTTACTGTTTTGCCCATGCCCAAGACCATCCAATAAGAACAGGAAAGGAAGCAAGTATTTCTGCACAGAACTTTGAATCCTAACTATAATTTCAATGACATCAAGTAAGAAAAATATATGCTACATTTTGGTAAGATTTACATACACAATTGTAAAAGAAAGTGATCTAAACTTCTGCTTCAATTTTTCTACCTTTATTTCACTGCAAAAATAGGAAAAGAACATGTGGAAAAAAAGATTATCCAGCAAATGATAAAATCTGCAACTTACCAAGAAAAACAACGATTCAATCTGCAATATTGAAAACATTCCAGTTTCAGAATGCAAATTTGTTTTCATATGAAAAATAATCCACTTCTGTCTTTAATCTTTGCTTACAAAAATAATTGAAGCCTTTTTGAATTCAAGTGTTTTTGCCCAGAATCTTCACAAGACACCAGTAAGGAAGAACCAGAGTATGAATGGATGAGAGCCAGGAGTTTCTGGAGTCAGGTATCCCCTTTTGGCTTATGTTAAGCCTTAGAAGAATAAACTTTGCCAGACCAGTAACAGGTAAGTCAGCTGTATTCCTGAACTAAAAGCTCCTCTTTTCTTCCCCTGAGGACATCTGGAATTCTCTTTAGTAACAGCACCTTATCATAAGTGCTGTTCTTGTAGTTGCTGATTTCTTCCTTACAGCCTCCATTTACTCTACAATCAGGGAGGTCAATATCGTTAACTGCTTTTGGTTTCAGCTCATGAAATTTTAAAAACAAAACAAAGTAATAGTTTGGGTATTTCCCTAATTCTTTAGAACTTACAAACGCATGTTCTAAACTGATTTACAGAACACAGCTTTGACATTTGTTGGATTCTTGTGTCTTCAAAAATGCTCCAAAACACACTATTGCTCATTTCAGTCTTTCTGCATCTTTTTTTCTGGGTTCTCCGTTAGATTCTTATTGTGACAGGAGAGCTTAGCTCCAAGTGAGCTCTTCCAAGGTTTCTGATCATGGCTGCAACATGACCATCAAAAACATGCCTAAAAATCAGCTGAAGTCAGAATGTGATAGATTTCTCAGAAACTAACAATGACTTTTTTTTATGTTTTAATAAACATGCTGAAAAATAGATTGTGCATCTCATTGATTAGCCTGGGGTTCTTTTTACAGTTCTTCTGGTTTATATTCCTCTGGTTTTAAGTACCTACATATCACAAATTCAAAGAAATTGTAGCAACAATACTGATGCTACATCATGAATGGTCTAATGGTATGAGCAAGATCTGTAAGTAGAGTTGACATCTGTAACATCAAATAAGCTTGCACTGTAAATCTCTCCTTGCTACTAATTCAAAAGGGATTACCTGGCACTGATAACACTAAGAAGTTTCTAAAAGCTTTGTTATTGAA